>SJYC01025306.1:0-33441 GCA_006408675.1 Madoqua kirkii | reverse complement strand
TATTTGGAACCAGTCTGTTGTTCCATGTCCAGTTCTAACTGTTGCTTCCTGACCTGCATACAGGTTTGCCAAGAGGCAGGTCAGGTGGTCTGGTATCCCCATCTCTTTCAAAATTTTCCACAGTTTATTGTGATCCACACAGTCAAAGGCTTTCTGGCACTTCAATAAGGCAGAAGTAGATGTTAAATGTATTCAAATATTTTGTATTTTGCACTAAAGCCTTTTTAATTGTCTCATTCATTTCTTATGTCTCATCATCCCCTTTTTAATGTCCACACCTTATCTTTTACAGCAAAATTGCCTTACAGTCAATTAATTATGTAGCAAAAATATTTGTGGCAAAGTCATCTATAGTAAAGAGGCTTAGGAGAGAAGAATCTAGAACCACTAAAAATAAAGTGAAGTCCTTATTTCCTCTCACAGCACACATGAACATACCTCACTGGGTTAATAGCTTATAATGAGCACAGTGATACTTTTACAGTTAACCTACTGAGAACTTCTATGTTCTCTTGACTGACAGTGGTAGCTCTAGATATAGTATACTGTCCAGTAACACTGCCCTCATGAAAATATTAAGTAAAGACTTAAAATGGGGAGCTGAATAGAGTCTGAATGCTGAGCTCAATAAAATCTCTTTCAAAATTTTCCACAGTTTATTGTGATCCACACAGTCAAAGGCTTTCTGGCATTTCAGTAAAGCAGAAGGAGATGTTAAATGTACTCAAATATTTTGCATTTTGCATTAAAGCCTTTTTAATTGTCTCATTCATTTCTTATGTCTCATTGTCCCCTTTTTAATGTCCCTCTTTTTTTAAACATTTTATCTTTTACAGCAAAATTGCCTTACGGTAAATTAGTTATGTAGCAAAAATGTTTGTGGCAAAGTCATCTATAGTAAAGAGGCTTACGAGAGAAGAACCTACAACCACTAAAAATAGTGAAGTCCTTATTTCCTCTCACAGCACACATGAATATACCTCACTGGGTTAATAGCTTATATTGAGCACAGTGATACTTTTACAGTTAACCTACTGAGAACTTCTATGTTCTCTTGACTGATAGTGGTAGCTCTAGATATAGTATACTGTCCAGTAACACTGCCCTCGTGAAAAAAGAGGCTTACGAGAGAAGAACCTACAACCACTAAAAATAGTGAAGTCCTTATTTCCTCTCACAGCACACATGAATATACCTCACTGGGTTAATAGCTTATATTGAGCACAGTGATACTTTTACAGTTAACCTACTGAGAACTTCTATGTTCTCTTGACTGATAGTGGTAGCTCTAGATATAGTATACTGTCCAGTAACACTGCCCTCGTGAAAATATTAAGAAAAGACTTAAAATGGGGAGCCAAATAGAGTTTGAATGCTGAGCTCAATACTGTCTCAAAACCAGTCTGAGCTCCAAACTGGTTTCTCCACTTGCCAGCTGTGTGGTATCAGGCAAGTTCCTTCTTTCTGTGCTTCAATCTGTCATCTATAACATGGGAACAAAGTAGCCTGGCCCTCATACAGGCAGTTATGAGGATAAAGAGTTACCTAGGTGTTTAGAAGAGCCATACCTGCATGTGGTTGAGGCTCAATATTTACTTACTATTTTCACTCTTACTTTAATTCTAGAAAGACAGCACACACTTAATAAGAAAAGCCAGTCTGAATTCATAAGACAGCAGAGCACTGATCCTCCCTATCTATAGATTCTACATCCAAGATTACAGAAGGACTGACGGTACTGAATGTTCATTGGAAGGACGGATGCTGAAGCTGAAACTCCAGTACTTTGGCCAACTGATGTGAAGAACTGACTCACTGGAAAAGACCCTGATGCTGGGAAAGATTGAAGGCAGGAGGAGAAGGGGACAACAGAGGTTGAGATGGTAGGATGGCATCACTGACTTGATGGACATGAGCTTGAGTAAACTCCAGGAGTTGGTGATGGACAGGGAGGCCTGGTGTGCTGCAGTCCATGAGGTCGCAAAGAGTCTGACACGACTGAGTGACTGAACTGAACTGAACTGACTGTACTCTGCCATTTTATAAAAGGCAACCATGATTTGGTGGGTCCTGGAACCAAACCCTATGGATATCCAAACAGCTTTACATAAGCAGCAAACCTCCCATTTTTTCTCCTTTCCCTTTGCAGTGAAATTGCTTGAAAACATTGTATGTTTCCATCATCTTCACTTTTGCTCCTTGCACGTTCTCTCAAACCTATTCTGCCCAGGCGTCCCTGACTATCTCCACCCAAACTGCTCTTATCAGAGTCACCACGGTCTGCACAGTGTTGCTGTCAATGGACAATTCAGAGAGCTCATCTCCTTGACATACCAATGTACCTGAGCCCATGATCACCACTGTCCTTAAAACTCACTTCCACTGCTTGCTCCGAGGACCCCACACTCCTGGTCTTCTCTGCCCTTTCCTTCCTCCACCTCCTTTTTGGGGCTGTTCCATCTAAGAGTGGAGTGTCTTAGGGCTTCATTCTCGGACCTTGCCTCCTTTCTATACATACTTAGCCTATCTGTTCCATCTCCTTCCTGCCTTTAAATGCTTATGTATCCCAAGTCATGCCCTTGAGCCACAAGCCGGACATCCCAAATCCAGTGTGTCCCAAACTGAACTCTTGATGCTCCTCAGGAAATGGCAACTCTCCCCTTGCAGTTGTCTGGGCCCCACAGCTTAGGGTGCCCTTTATTTCTATTTGACTCTACTTTCAGAAAGCAGTCAGAAAGCAAGCGCCGCCTCCCCCGCCCCACCTCACTGGACCACAGCTCCTCCATTTCTTGCTCAGGTTATTGCAAGAATCCCCTTACTGTTCTTCCTACTTCTATTCTTGCCCCCATTTTGGTCTGTTCTTCACACCTCAACCAGAGAGATCCATTAAAAATGTCAGTCTGACAATTTCCTGCCTCTGTTGAAACTCCTCCAATATCTCACCATCTCATGTAAGGTGAAAGCCCAGTCCTTTCTATCTCCTACGAGACTCCTTGCTGACTTCCTATATGTCTCTCCCTCTTATTCACTGGCTCCAGCCACACCAGTTTCCTTGCTATTTCTGGAACACACCAGACAAAGGAGCTCTCAGAGACTCTGTCCCTGCTGTTGCCCCGCCGTCCACTTGGTTCACAAATTCATTCCTTTAGATCTTGACTCCAGCTCACCTTCTCTGTTTAAGTCCTCCCCTGGCCTTGCTGTCTAAAATTGTAACCCCTTCCCGATAGTGGTCCCCCTCCCATTTTTTATTTCTTAGTACTTATCACTACCCAAAAGACAACATATTTTATCATACAGGCCTTCCTCATTTTGTGGCACTTTGCCTAACTATAATTTGCAGATATTGCATTTTTTACAAATTGCAGGTTTGTGGCAACCCTGTATTGTCAGATGATGGTTAACATATTCTAGAAATAAAGGGTTTTTTTTTTAATGACAGCATGTACACTGCTTTTTGTTTTTTTTAGATATGATGCTGTTGTACACTTGATAGTCTACAGTATAGTGTTAACAGGGTTTCCCTGGTGGCTCAGTCAGTAAAGAGTCTGCCTGCAATGCAGGAGACTCAGGTTCAATCCCCAGATCAGGAAGATTGACTGGAGAAGATACCCACTCCAATATTCCTGCCTGGAGAATTCCATGGACAGAGAAGCTCAGTGGGCTATATAGTCCATGGGGTCACAAAGAGTCGAACATGACTGAGTGATGCATTTGGGCCATAATGTTAACTTTTGTATGCACTGGAAAACCAGAAAATTCCTGTGCCTCACTTCATTGCAATGGTCTGGAACTGAATCTACAGTATCTCCAATGTATGCCGATGTTTATTCCTTGTCACCTAAGTAGATTTCAAGATCTATACAGAGAGAAATTTTGTCTGTTTTGTTCAACATCGAATCTCCAGTATCTAGAACAGTTCCTGGCACATAGTGAGCAATCAATAAATAAGTGTGTGAGATGAATGAGTTCTTTCACCAAGGCACTTTTTAATATTTTGCAAGGTCAGATATGTGGTGGTGGTGATTTAGTCCCTAAGTCCTATCTGACTCTTGTGATCCCATGGACTTTAGCCTGCCAGGCTCCTCTGTCCATGAGATTCTCCAGGCAAGAATACTGGAGTGGTTGCCATTTCCTTCTCTAGGGGATCTTCCCGACCCAGGAATCGAACCCAGGTCTCCTGCTTTGTAGGCAGATTCTTTCCCAACAGAGCTATAAGGGAAGTGGTAGATAGTATTAAAAACAGTTAAGAGAAACACAGGCCTTGCAAAATCACTTTTAAGAACTTTTTTTTCATATTTATTGTAAAATAAAACAGATACAGAAAACCTCCTGAAACAAATATATCACTTAATAAATTTATTATGAAGCATATATCCTATAACCACCACCCAGTGAAAGAAATGGAACTTTGTCAGCCACTCTAAAAGCCTTCCCAACCTTGTCCATATCTCAATTCCCTCCCCTACAAAAACGACCACAATCTTAACTTTCATAGAAATCACTTCCTTGTATTCCTCTACATTTTCATCAACAAAGCAATAGAATTCCTAGACACTTTGGTTTCAGTTCAGTTCAGTTCAGTCGCTCAGTCGTGTCTGACTCTTTGCGACCCCGTGAATCGCGGCACGCCAGGCCTCCCTGTCCATCACCATCTCCCGGAGTTCATGCAAACTCACGTCCATCGAGTCAGTGATGCCAGGCAGCCACCTCATACTCTGTTGTCCACTTTTCCTCCTGTCCCCAATCCCTCCCAGCATGAGTCTTTTCCAGTGAGTCAACTTGGTTTAGACGTGCCTATTTTAAAAACTTCATGTGTTCATGTCTCCTTTAATCCACAGCCCCTCACCTCACTGCCCCACTCCATCTACCTTATCTTTCTTTTCATTGCCCTTTCTACTGAAAAAGCTAGGTCACTGTATGCTTCCCACAGCTTGCACATGGGTGGTGCAAGTCAAGGTGCCTCTGTATTTGTTGCAAAGGGGAAGTGTGATCCCAAGTCTTGATCAGAATCAGGTTTAATCTCTTTAGGTAGAACGCAGGTTGTGTCTCATTTATTATTTATTTTCCACTGGGAGGCACATGACAACTGCTCGTCTCTCTTTTAGTGACATTAGCATTCTTGATACTCAAAACTCAGATCTACTAACTTATTAGGGATGCAGAATGGTGATACCCTAATTCTATAATTTAATGTTCTTTTGCTGACGGGAATACTTTCATAAAAAGGCAATCCGCCTCCTTTATTGGTTGATTACCCACTTGTACAGTTCACAGAGAAAAGGCAGGTAAAATGCTAGATTCTTTCCCTCTACCAGTTTTAAAAATAATGAGACGGTCCCCTGTCATATTTTGAATGTGATCATTTAGTGTTTGAAAAAATATCCTTATTAATTACACTGGGATGAAAAGGTGGTATCTTTTCAAGTTCTTTGTTTTTGTTTGATGCTTTGGGGTGCAAATACAAAGCACTGCCTTTATTAGCTGAGGTAGCAGATGCAGGATGCTTATTCACACTGGAGCTCTGATGACTCTTCAGTAGACAAATATGAAAAAAAAAAATCCAAGTGCTAATGTGTCTGTTATCCTACTGTTGAAAAATTATCCTGGGAGGAACGTGTTCCCAAGTAACATTATAAATTTTTTTTTTGAAATTGAAATTGAAGTCACTCAGTCGTGTCCAACTATTTGCGACCCCATGGACTATAACCTATCAGGCTCCTTCGTCCATGGGATTTTCCAGGCAAGAGTGCTGGGGTGGGTTGCCATTTCCTTCTCCAGGGAATCTTCCTGACACAGGAATCGAACCTGGGTCTCCCGCATTGCAGGCAGAAGCTTTACCATCCGAGCCACCAGGCAAATCAGATTTACTTTCCACATTCATACTGAGTGCCTACCTCGTTCTGAATGGATGAAGTCAAGAGAAGCTCTATAGGACCTTCCCGGTGGTCCTGTGGTTAAGAAACTGTCTTCCAATGCAGGGGACACAGGTTTAATCCCTGGTTGGGGAACTAAGATACCACACGCTGTGGGGCAACTAAGCCCATGTGCTACAACTAGAGAGAAGTTTCTGTGCCACAACGAAGACCCCATGCAACCAAAAATAAGTAATTAAAAAAACAAAAAGATTCAGAGGTCTGGACCTGGAAGGCAGACAGGTCTCATATGAAGGCTTGCTCTGAACCCCCATACAAAATAGAGTGTTACTTAATCTTACTGAGTCTCGGTTTAAATTATAAAGTCTCAAAATATCTTAAAATTGGATTTTTGCAGATTAACACAAATAACTATGTCAACTGGATGTACAATGTCTAGCATAAAGAAAGCACACATGTAAAACTGTGTTATTATGTGAATATTCAATAATATTCTCTATATGCTCCATGGAGGTGATATTCATTAAGGCAGAAAAAAATGTGTGGACAGGTGGGAGAAATGGGAGTGGACCATATTTAGGAGACAGAAGTTGATAATTTCAGGATATTTTTCATTTGGGAAAAGCATTTTCAAGGTAGGAACCAGATTTTACTTCTTTTATTTCTGGCAGTTTCTAGCAAATGGTAGTTTCTCAAGAATGTGTAGTGGGATTATAAATTTAATTCATAATATAATACTAATGTGTAGGAGAAATGAAGTAATTCCTTTATTTTATCTATAGCTGATCTGTTTTCTTTACAAGTATCCCCTCCACAGGTAAAAAGTAGAAAGTACATTCTTATTCAGTGTAAAGCTTAGTCGGATCCAATAGTTTAATTAATCCTTTCAGGTAATGCTGAGTCTTTTTTTAAAAAAATAATCTCAGCCTTTCACATGGTTTCCATTATCCTCTTGCCTCTTTTCTTCCTCTCCCTAAAATAGCATCCAGGTGTATGCTTCAAATCAGGAAAAACCCACTCAACAAAAACTATCAGGAAGCAGGTGATGAGGCAACAGACTCTTCAGATTTTCCAAAGTACTCCTTCTAAAGTAGGTCTACCCAGGTCCTGTGCAGCTGCTGTTTTTTCCCTATCTTCTTCATCCATGTCTACTTTGTATGTTGGTTTATCAGCCATCACATTGGTTAGCCTTCAAGTCAGAAGAGAACTAAAGATCTCGCCAACTGATTAAACATGTTCCTTATTAAAGCTGGGCTTCCCTTGTGGCTCAGCTAGTAAAGAATCAGCCTGCAATGCGGGATACTTGTGTTTGATCCTGGATTGGGATGATCCCCTAGAGAAGGAAACGGCTACTCACTCCAGTATTCTGGCCTGGAGAATTCCATGGACTGTATAGGGGTCGCAAAGAATTAGACACAACTAAGCGATTTTCACTTCACTTTATTAAATTTTAGAAAATAACTATGGATATTATACACTGCAGAAGCTGCCTTTAAAGGCCTGTCCAACCAAGTTATACATAATTCATCATAAATGTGTGGAAATAATTTATAGGAAAAGAAGAAAAAACCTTAGAATGGAAAATAAATGGAAAAAGACCTGGGATCCAGTGATACCTATGAATAAAAACAGGTGATTGATTTTGAGAGTTCTGACATTAGTTGTATGCATGTAGCAAAATGCTCTGCCAGAAAATTAGCTGTAACTAGTTCTTTTCTTGAGGCAAAGCTACATGCATGTTTGTTTGAAATTAGCAATAAACTTTAAATCACCGAACTCTTAGGTTTGGTTCTGACATTTATAGGATATGGGAAGTCTTTAAGAAACACTTTATTTCTAAGTCAATATCTGGCTTGGTAGTTTCATCTTTTTGAAGATGAAAATTGATTTTTCTCAACTCTGCAAACAGGCTGCTTCCCTCCCCCATCAGTACAAGGTGCCAGAAGGACAGGCAAAGCCCTCATGCCTGGTCGTGGGCAGCCCTGGAGCTTGCCATTTGCAGGCATGATCTATACAGAGGACTAGGATAAGGTGACTTTTCCAACATGGCACATTTTAAAAGAACTTTCTTTTTTTATTATCGACAAAAAAGACAGTCAAAGAGCACTTTTGTTACAAGCTGTCATAGTTATTTCACCTGAATTTTTATTTCAGGCAGCAAGTGAAAAAGATTGGCTCAGATTGGACTTAAAAATAACCCAATGTATTTATTTGTGACAAGCGCATCTCTCTATGAGGACTGAAGGATTAACAAACACTGGGTAAAGCTTGAAATCGGTTGCTGTTTAATTTATGAGCTTTCCCAAAAAAGTCAAGCCTAAAAGAATAAAAACCATTTTCCTGCACTATTTCACTTTCATCAACATAACTGAGGGAAAATGTTAAGGATAAATGTTGAGCTACCTCCCACAACATGATATGTGGATTTTTTTGAATGAGAAAAAAAATGTCCATACAGTTCAAGGAATGTTTCATCTGTCACAATGTTTTGCTGGCTGTTGGGGCACTTATGTGATTATACGAGGGAAGCTCCATTTCCATTTGGGATATAGAAAGCCATATGAGCGGGATCCATAGCTCTCATGAGTCACAGTAGTGTGCTCATGAACAAGACTGAGGGCAGGGAAGAGTGAAAGCAGGGGTACGAGTGTCAGGAAGTGAATGGCTGCCACTCAGGACAAGAAAAATGTCCATCCACTTCCCCAGAGACCATCTCTTATGTAAAGCTGTGGGGATGGGAGCAGGAACTCCTCTGGTCCCATGGTTGAATCAAAGATCCAATGCTTTATGGGACAGATGGAAACAGAAGTCTCTCTGCTTCCAGGGAAGGAGAGATAAGGAACTCACCTGGGCCTCAAGTCCTGTACTGATACCAAGCAGACAACTGTAACTGCTAGAAACGGGGCAGAAAGCTCTCCTACTCAAAGTCTGGCTGCTGTGATGAAGCGAGGGGATGGAGGGACAGTAATGCTGAGAATGTTCGATAGCCAAGATTCAGGCTCACTAGACCTCCCTAAAATCGGAGCTGAATCATGAGAACTAAGGAATCTTCGACTATGCATCCAACTCTTACTCCTCACCCCCAGCTCTACGGCCCTCACCACAAGCCTAATATTTAGTAACAAGCAGTCACATGGCAGCCCACCTCAGTACTCTTGCCTGGAAAATCCTATGGACAGAGGAGCCTGGTAGGTTACAGTCCATGGGGTCTCGAAGAGTCACACATGACTGACCTACTTCACTCAATCACAGTCTATTGCTGGGGGAAGGATAAGAATGGCCTAGATGTGCATGGGTTGCTGCAATCTGAGGATGGAACAAGGACATAAAGAAAAAGCCTTCAGCACCAAAAGATCTACTCTAAGCACAAGATAAGAGTAGCCCTCCACTGATGGAATTTGAAGTCCACGGTGCACTCAGGGATAACTCTCAGTTCAGTTCAGTCGTGTCTTGACTCTTTGCAACCCCATGACTTGCAGCATGCCAGGCCTCCCTGTCAATCACCAACTCCCGGAGTTCATCAAAACTCACGTCTATCGAGTCAGTGATGCCATCCAGCCACCACATCCTCTGTCGTCCCCTTCTCCTCCTGCCCCCAATCCCTCCCAGCATCAGGGTCTTTTCCAATGAGTCAACTTTTTGCATGAGGTGGCCAAAGTACTGGAGTTTCAGCTTTAGCATCATTCCTTCCAAAGAAGACCCAGGACTAATCTCCTTTAGAATGGACTGGTTGGATCTCCTTGCAGTCCAAGGGACTCGCAAGAGTCTTCTCCAACACCACATTTCAAAACCATCAATTCTTCAGCACTCAGCTTTCTTCACAGTCCAACTCTCACATCCATACATGATCGCTGGAAAAAACCACAGCCTTGACTAGATGGACCTTTATTGGCAAAGTAATGTCTCTGCTTTTGAATATACTATGTAGGTTGGTCATAACTTTGCTTCCAAGAAGTAAGCGTCTTTTAATTTCATGGCTGCAATCACCATCAGCAGTGACAACTGTAGCAACCGCAAAGCCCAAATCCCACCCAACCTCAGACTAGGCTGGCCCACAACCACTCACAATGATGACAGAAGAAAACAAGAAGTCTGTTCATTTCTGGATCTTAACACTATTTACTTCAGTCTCTTCTGTTCTTCGGGTTTACCTGGTGGCCCAGATGGTAAAGAATCTGCCTGCAATGTGGAAGACCTCAGATCAATCCCTGGGTTGGGAAGATCCCCTGGAGAAGAGCATGGCAACCACTCCAGTACTCCTGCCTGGAGAATCCCCCTAGACAGAGGAGAGTGGTGAGCTACAGTCCATGGGGTTACAGAGAGTCAGATACGACTGAGTGACTAAGCACTTAAGTTCTTCAACTCACAATGTCTGGAATTGAATAAAAAATAACAAGGCACATAAAAAAGCAAGAGAAGAGAAGTCTTTGTCTTAACTTAGTTCCTGCTTGAGGGAGAGGTCTATTAGCCAATACCTAAAATGGATTATAACATAACACTAGAAATATTTCAAAGTATATTAGTAGTATTACATATATAGGGAAATGAGTAACTATTTCTGCCTAGGGGAGGTGCCAGGGAAATCAAATAAGAGACATTAAGTGAGAGTTTGCCATGAGGAGAAATAGAACAAAGCATTTCAGTAGAGGAAATTGCTGTGCAAAGGCATGGATGGATGAAGAGGACATGAAATATTGGCAAGTTCACAGTTAGGCCAATAGAGCCTTGGGGAAAATAGTTCTCTCATTGTTTGGTGCTTTTTTCATGGTTTCTGTGAATGTGCATGAGTATACAATGCTAATTGTTCTCTGAAAATAGAAAAACAAATTGACTATATGCTGGGAGTGAAGTGATTCCTTAATACCATGGCTTCTGAAAGAAAGATTCTTGAATACCTTGAACTGCTATTGACAAGGTTAGGCTTTCTTGCTACTGGTGCTAGCTGATATTTAATTTTAAAAATACTCAAATGAAAATAAAAACATATATAATCATGTGCCTATTGAGCATCACAAAGAATAGTTTTTTTAAAAAAAGGAATATTGCCATAAATTTGAATAAATTTCCTACATTTCTCTAGTCACAGGAAATAATACTAAACATTTTTCCACTTTCTTACTGAAAAGTTGAATTAAGAGAAATGTATAACTTGTAACATTTCTCATTAATGGTAATTAGTTTCTGTATTTGAACGGCATCATAAACACTCAAACGTGTGTCTTAGTGAGATATAAAAATTATAACCTTTTGAAAATCACCCAAACAAAGACAAACTATGAGAGCTTTTGAATATAAAATATACTGAGGAAATGGTGCAATTACACGGAACTTTGAATACAATTGGTTTAAATTGATTTCATTATGAAATTTAAACTCTCATATATCGTCAGTACAGTTTATTTATAGGCTGCCTCTGAGTAGTTTGGGAAGCTGCACAAATGCTTTGTCATTAATCTTCACTTCCTTCCTCATCTTCTCTGTGGGCAAATTGACTCTCTCAGTCTTGGTGTAACCTCTGCACAGGTAGGGATGGACTGTGTGGGCTCCATGGGTCAGGGTGTGATGGAACATTTAAATCTCCATTGGAATCATTGATCTTTTTCTTCTCTTTCATCTAGATGGGGAGGGACTAGGCGCTCCAGATTCTGTATTGACCCCTTATCACTCGTTTATTTAAACATTCACTGCAACCCTGTACTTTTTTATCTAAATCTGGGCAGGAAAAGATGGAACTGCAACTCAGGGCAACAGGACTATCAACATACCCTTCCTTCGCAGTCAGGTGAATTCCCAGGGGGTGTGCAAAATGCGCTGAGAGTTCAGACAGTAGGACACGGGTGGAACATCTTCCTGGAACATTCATTTCCCTCAAATATTTTTGTATTAAACCTTACTTTTTTCATAAATAAATTCCACTATGTCATGAATTAGAATGCACAGTAGAATCAGAATATACTTAAACTAAAACAAACAAATTTTAAAACTGTTTCACTCTTTCCCCAAGATACTTCCCCAGATCCACCAGGCTCTGCTGTTCATGCTCTTCTCTTATGATAGGACCATAGCGGAGATTATAAGAAACTGTGGGGAATTCCACGCTGGTCCAATGGTTAGGACTCCACTGGTGCTCCTACTCCAGGGGGTATAGGTTCGATCCCTGGTTGGGGAACTAACACCCAGCAAGCTGTGCCATGCAGCCAAAAAAAACTCTGGCATTTGCTACGGTGATGTTTGTGATGGTGAATTATTAATAATATGTGAAGTATAAGAATTTAGGGGGTCACAGTAGCTAATAGGAGGCAGCTCAATGAGAGTCATGATGTAACTCTTCAAGAGGTCCCAAGTGTTAAAAAATGCATGAAACAAAAACACAGCTACCATGAACTGCCCGAAAAAAGAGTTCATGAGGTTAGAATTTCTGCTGAGCCTTTGGTGTCTCCTGAGTCCAAGAGCCACAGGTCTTCAACAGAATGAATCCAGCTCTCGTTTTCTCATTCCAGGCTCAGCACGACCAGCTATAAGATGGGCATTCTAGGGGCAAAGTCACAGCTCAATAAAAACAGCCCCAACAGCAAGAAAAATGTATTCTTGAGATCTGAGTGGCCTTAGTGCTCAGACATTCGGATCCCTGTCCTTCCCACTCTGGGCTATGATACAGATTTTCCACGGGAAATATGCTTTCTGACTCTCAGGAATAGCTTTGAGAGCCTCCTCTCGACAGCATGGACCCCTCTCTACAACTAGTACATGGTGCTGGCTCTCCCCAGTGCACGAGCCATCTGAACATCTGCTGACCAGATACAGCTCACCGGGCTTCAGCTCGAAGTTTCCACAAGAGAATTTACAGTGGGAGGAACAACCGCTGGCTCTATAAACTGCCTCTCTCCCTTTTACTATGACTATTGCTGCTCTTCTTACGGAAGTTGCCCTGCTTTGTAACAGCTGCTTGCCCTCTGAGCTTTGAGTGCCAAAGACAAAGGAAATTGCATAAGTGAGAACCAGGGGCCGGAGAGGCGGGTGCGGGGCTGGGGGAGAAGTGGCGGCGGAAGGGCGGCCACACTCATCACCAGATTCCTCTCTAGATATAGAGACCTCAGACGGGTTCTCTACGATACAGGTAAGCTAATGATCTGTCTTCCTTGTAATTAAAACAAGAGAAAGGGCCACTTCTATGAACTCTGCATCAAAGCCACACCTTTTGAGACTTCTCTGGCGGTCCAGGGGTTCAGACCCCACCTTCCAACACAGGGGTTGGCAGCTAAGATTCCTCATGGCCAAAAACCCAAAACATAAACAACAGAAGCAATACTGTAAAAAATCCAATGTGCCTATATGTTCCATCACCTCAGTCATGTGCAACTCTTTGCAACCCTATGGACTAGAGCCTGCCAGGCTCCTCAGCCCATGGGATTCTCCGAGCAAGAATATTGGAGTGGATTGCCATGCCCACCCTCCAGGGGATCTTCCTGACCCAGGGATCGAAGCCACATCTCCTGCATTAGCGAACAGATTACCACTGAGCCACTGGGAAAGCCTCAACAAATTTCATAAAGACTATAAAAATAGTCCACATCTTAAAAAACAACACACCTAGCAACAATGCTGCTTCTACACCTGGTTCAACCACTGAGCCCTTGAAGTCTCTCCATATCTCTAGGCTCCTCTGCCTTCATTCAGTCTAACAGAACTCTAATCTCTGTATGTTGTGGGAATGCTTCGCCCTTGAAAAAAAATTCATGAGGTGCTACAGACAACCATTCAGAGGCGCCTGCAAAGGACACATATTAGCAGCCTTTCTTTTTGTACCCTTCTTGCACTTAGTTTAGCAGGCTATAAAACCATGGGAAGAATTGCTTTTACTGTAAAGCAGCCTTCGGAGGCAGACTTCACATGCAAGGCTTGATTTAGGGTTTCCCCACACATACTCAGTGGAGAAGGCAATGGCATGCCACTCCAGTCCTCTTGCCTAGGAAAATCCCATGGATGGAGGAGCCTGGTAGGCTGCAGTCCATGGGGTCGCTAAGAGTCGGATACAACTGAACGACTTCACTTTCCCTTTTCACTTTCATGCATTGGAGAAGGAAATGGCAACCCACTCCAGTGTTCTTGCTTGGAGAATCCCAGGGACAGGGGGACCCTGGTGGGCTGCTGTCTATGGGGTCGCACAGAGTCGGGCACGACTGAAGAGACTTAGCTTAGCTTACACAAACTCAGGCTTCCCTGGTGGCTCAGCTGGTAAAGAATCCGCCTGCAGGATGGGAGACCTGGGTTCAGTCCTTGGGTAGGGAAGATCCCCTGAAGAAGGGAACTGCTACCCACTCCAGCAATCTGGCCTGGAGTATTCCACAGACTGTATAGTCCATGGGGTTGGAAAGAGTAAAGACTAAGAGACTTTCACTTTCACGCAAGCAACCTCGGTTCAATCCCTGATTTGGCAAGATCCCCTGGAGAAGGGAATGGCTACCCACTCCAGTATTCTTGCCTGAAGAATCCCATGGACAGAGGAGCCTGCCGGGCCATGGTCCATGGGGTCGCAGAGAGTCAGACACGAGTGAGCAACTGAGCACACACAGCCTGCGGGGAGGAGGGAGGTGTGCGCAGTCACTGGTGTCTTCCTTTCAATGCTAAGCTAAGTAGACAATAAACAAACCACTTTTCAGAAAAAATTACCTCTTCCAACGTACTAAATGATACCCTGGTGGCATGTGTTAACTTCCGTCACTGTAGAAATGAATTTACCTCATACCGTAAGCAATCTACTTTTTGAGAGTAATTCGGTTACATGATTAAAGCCGATAATTTTCAAAAGGTGGGGCTTTCTCTCATGGACTGTACTACAAATGGAATTTTAAAGCTGAGACATTTTTTTTTAACTCCAGATACTGTTTAGAAGACGACAGCTATGATTTCCTGTTATCAAGTAGTTAATAAAAAGGAAACGATGCTGATATCTTGGTGGGCTATCAAAAGACTTTTGCTGGTTACTATTCATTGCAAGAAAAAATGAGTTTATTGAAGTATAAACCAAGATGGCCTGGAGGGGAAGGAGAATGGACATTCTGTCAGTAATTCTTGAGCAAACAAACACTGGGAAACCATCAAGCCAGTTCTAATAGAAAGGCAGATCATTTGAGTCCTGGCCAGAAACCATTCATCACTGCTCCATCTCACACAAGTGGAGCCACTTGACCTCAGCGTCAGAGGAGAACTTGGCTGGACTTCAGGGACCCATAAGAGATTGTAACTGTCCAACTAGAAGGCATAAACCTGGGAAATGAATATGCTCCCTGGGGTGTCATCAGCACCAATGGAAAAGACCAGATGTAGCTTTTGGAAGGAAAGCCAATCAAGGGTACACTTCAGGTTCTCTGGAAGAGGAATATCATTCCTCATTCATTCATTCTATAATTCACCAATATTTGTCAAGCATTTATTTTGTGATCGGTACTGTACTAGGCCATAAGACTACAGAGAGAGTGAAATAAAGACATTTAGCAGGGCTGTGTCATAAAAGGACCTTACCAGTTGAAATGAGAAATTTGGATTTTAGTCTAAGTGTAGAAGAAATCATGAAGTGTAGTGAAAATCACTCCAGTGGCTAAGACTCCACACTCCTGACGCAGTGCCCTGAGTTCAATCCCTGGTCAGGCAACTAGATCCCACAGGCTGAAACTAAAGATGTCATATGCCACAACTACAGATCAAAGATCTGCACAGTCAAATAAGCAAATAGACATTAAAAAAATAATTCAGAAGAGGGAAGGAGTGAAGAAGAGAGGAAAGGAGAGGAAGAAAGAGAAAGAGATGAACTCTTTTATTACCTAGCTTACCCTTATGGTTCATTCCTTTGTCATAATTATTTCTTAAGCTAGGAAGGATACAGAATTAGCCCTGAATTTGGGGGGCAACTCCATTCAGCCAGTACCCAAACTCAACGGAATCTTGAATAAGTCACCTAACACTCAAACACCCTTGGATCACAGACAATTGGTGATCTCTTCCACTGGTTAACTTCTTCTTATTTCTGTTGACTTGTGTATGAACCTTCACTGATTATTTTTCTTTAAACACATAAGAAAAAAAATTATAAACATTAAAGCTTTCTCATATCAAGAAAGCTTGCAACTTCTCCAAAAGATCAAGGACAGCAAATACAGGGCCTGAAAAATGCAGTCAATGAACAGGTGTTGTGAAAAAAATAAAAAGATTATCGAACACAAATCTGTTACCCATAAAAATGCAACATCCTGGAGGAGGTGGGCACCACCCTGGACCCAGTACTGATTTGGCAAGATTAAAACTACAGGAGAAAGGACACTGAGGTACAGAGAGATGGAAGGCTCCTGGATTTGACTGACGATACTTGAGGAGAAGACAAGCTGGCTTTTGAGAATGTGCAATACCACTGAAGGAGCTTCCTGAACCTGAACGGGAGAACAGTGGCACCACAGAATTTGTTAAAGGACAAGAAATGAAGTGGACCAACTTGGCCTTACGAGTCTCCATGAGAATGTTCCCCCATAGGAACACTGATGTTTGGCTCTTTGTTCACAGATTTCTTTCTTAAAGGCAACATCCTGGGTGTTACAAGCTCTGGACTGTGATTCAGAAGGTCTGAACACTGGTTTCATTTCTGTTACCAATTTATGATTTTTGAGAAAGGTGCTTAGTATTCCTGATGGTCTGAAAAACAGTTTATAAAAATGAGTTATGATCATCTATAGGGACCAACAAACTGTTCCAACCCTTCCCTTCTGGGAAGGGTGGAGTAGAAATTACAGTGAGCTAGGAGAGCTCAGGTGAATCACTTTCAGTCTCTGGGCTTAGTTTCTCGTGTGTAGAATGAGGAAAGCTGGATGGGAGTCCCGTTCTTGCCCCGTGTTTAAAAGCCTAGGACACTGGGTTATTAAATGAGCATAACATATTTTCTCTCCTTTGGATCCACAGCGGTGGTAGTTTTGAAATCTTCCACACATAGAGTCCAGTGTTGCCAAGGCACTGGGAGAAAGACAGAGGGGACCACTTGTGGTCACTCTATAAATGACAGATTTGGCGTGGCACAGGTCACTTCTGCTTACATTCCATTGGTGAGAATGTTGTTTCTGTAAATGTAAGGAAGGCTGTTGCTGTTGTTCAGTTGCTAAGTCCCGTCCATCTCTTTGTGACCCCATGGACTGCAGCAAGCCAGGCTTCCCTGTCCTTCACTATCTCCCAGAGTTTGCTCAAATCATGTCCATTGAGTCAGTGATGCCATCCAACCATCTCATCCTCTGTCACCCCCTTCTCCTCTTGCCCTCAATCTTTCCCAGAATCAGTGTCTTTTCCAGTGAGTCAGCTTTTCACATCAGGTGGCCAAAGGATCGAAGTTTCAATTTTAGCATCAGTCCTTCCGATAAATATTCAGGGTTGGTGTCCTTTAGGATTGACTGATTTGATCTCCTTGCTGTCTAAGGGACTCTCAAGAGGCTTCTCCAGCACCACATTTTGAAATCATCAACTCTTCATTGAAAAGCTGGGATGTATATAGTAGGAGAAAAGCTTTTAGTAGTTACCTGTTGGTCTCTGCCACAAGACAGTGGGACAGACTTTATATGTAAGCAAAACAGTATATGAATACTGGTTATTGAAGTGCACAATCACATTTCATGGCCATTTTATCGAACTAAAGCACAATGCTATTTTCTATATCTTGTGTCTTCTAAGTGTCCCTTGTTTCTGAATGGAGGATCCAACAATATATTAAGCAAAAAGAATTTGACTACCTGAATGACAACTGGACTTAATGACTAGATGATAAAGGACAAAAATGTAATAAAAGGAACTGTTAACGATTACTATCATGTGATATTCTGAAAGACAAAACTATTCTGATTTTTTTCATATAGCAAAGAAAAGAATAGTTAACAAAAGTCTCTCTGGTTGTATGCTTTAAGAAAACAAAACAAAACAAAACTCTAAGACACAAGTAATAAAATTGATCAGTCATTTTCCTTCATCTCCTTGATGTTAGTCTGTTTGGGTGTTAGAGCAGAAGTGAGTGGTTGACTCTGTAAAATTTAAAGCCCCAGAAGTGTTTTCAAAATATAATTAAGCTGCTTGGTGGAAATTTTCCATTCAGAATCAAGGTACACTTAGAAGACACAAGATGTAGACGATAGCATTGTGCTTTAGTTCGATAAAATGGCCATGAAATGTGATTGTGCACTTTAATAACCAGTATTCAAAAATTCTTACAATTTGCACTTTCTGATTAGATAAGAGAACTTTTCTAAAAAAAATGTCCTTGTTGCTCCACTGATATCTCTTGGATTTCTGTATGAAAATGCCTATTTCTTTGCTGCCATGTACCAGAGATGTAAGCAAAAAGAATTTGACATGAATTTGTCATGTCAGCTTAAACTACAGTTGGTACAGAACTCAGAGTGAGCCCCCCTGGTGTTTGTTTAAATAGGGCTTTTGATTCATAAGCAATTAGCCATTCATGACACATGACACTGTAACTGATGTCATCAGAGCAGCTAATTAAGGGTACTTGTGCACATGACATTCTGTGATGCAAGAGACTCAGAGCACAAACATGTTTCCTCATATTGGATTCCATAGACTTAATCATTGGGCTGGAATTCATCACAATCTGATTATGAATTTGGCCACGACCCCTTCAAAGAACCCACACTGCTTGTTTCCAAGGCAATTTAATTCAGCACTCCTTTTTTTTTTTAACTTTCTGCAATATTTCCTGCACCCTCAATTAAATGAATCGCTCTGCCACAACCACTAGTTTAGACTGATGAACAAAAATAAGCCAGTGAGTTTGTTTTGAGCTTACTTCTATTTCAGCATAAAACACAGGAAGTCTTGGGTAATGAGCAACAGCTGAGAATAAGACCTGCCCGAGTTGATCAAGACTGGGGTGAAGATGCACGGTGATCACGTGACAACACCTCTGTTTGCTTCTTCTGGGAAATGCAGAAGGGAGCATAGGGTTGGAGGAGAAGCCCAGGTGTGGGGATCAAGCAGAGGCGCATTCAAATCCCTGGCCCACAACTCACGAGCCTCGAGAACTCTGACAGTGGGCTG
Source organism: Madoqua kirkii (assembly GCA_006408675.1). Lineage (NCBI taxonomy): Eukaryota > Metazoa > Chordata > Mammalia > Artiodactyla > Bovidae > Madoqua > Madoqua kirkii. The sequence continues at coordinate 14,488 of SJYC01025306.1, read as the reverse complement.
AACCCTATGAGGCCCACCTTCCTCATCTGAAATGACAGATAACAATTCCCACTTCAGAAACGCTGTCAGGAAGATTTATTGAGAGAAACTGGTACAATAAATAGTAAGCTCACTACTAATACCAGCCCCTTTCTCCTCATGATCCATTCCCACTTCTAGCACTTTCCCCTGTGGTCAGCCTCCCTGCCTCTCTTCCTTTTTTTCATACTTGTTCTTATGCATTTTAGAGACTAGCTGAACACCATATATATGGCAGGCACAAGGCACTGTTTCCGCCCTCAAACAGTTTCTAGTAGGGTAGACAAGTAATGAGTACAGTTACCTTATCTTAAATGTCATCTGCGATCAACGATGCCATTTTTGTGGACCTTTATTTTCTTATTTATTGGCTGTACCTCACAGCGTGTTGGATCTTAGTTCCACAACCACAGATGGAACCCTCACCCTCTGCACTGGAAACATAGAGTGTTAACATCTGGACTATCAGGGAAGTCCCAATAATAAGTACTTTTAATATTAATACAAGGATAAGTACATGGCTGGGGTATGGGTCAAACACATGAAAGGAACATGTAATCCAGTTCCAGAGCAACAAAGCTTTGTTGTTGTTCAGTCACTCAGTTGTGTCTGACTCTGCAACCCCACAGACTGCAGCACGCCAGGCTTCCCTGTCCTTCACTATCTCCCACAGTTTGCTCAAACTCATGTCCATGAGTCAGTGATGCCATCCTATCACCTGATCCTCTCTCTCCCTCTTCTCCTCATGCCTTCAGGCTTTCCCAGCCTCAGGGTCTTTTCCCAGTGCATTGGTTCTTCGCATCAGGTGGGCAAAGTATTGGAGCTTCAGCTTCAGCATCAATACTTTCCATATATATTTGGGGTTGATTTCCTTTAGGATTGACTGGTTGAGTTTATGGCGAGCAGTAGGGTATGAATGGCAGAGGGCTGGTGCACAGCAGGAACATTACCCGCAAACTCCAGAGGCGAGGGAAAGCCTGGACCTGTAGGTAGTTCTATCTGGCAGGAGGCAGGGCATAAAAAGGTAATTGTGGGACATGAACTTGGAAGTAGGCAGAATCCAGATTTTGAAGAACTTTATAGACCATGTGAAGAAATTTAAACTTTATCTAGAGACCAATTAGGAACGACTGCAAGGTTTTAAGTGGAGAAGAGGCAGAATACAATTTATGCTTTAGAAAGAGCAGGTGATGTAGGAATTAGTCAAGATAGTGAAGCCAGATACAAAGTCGTTGACGTTCTCCACAGAAAGGGATTGACAGAGAGAATTAGAGTAGGTAGGATTTTTAATTACCCCTTCTTGATACTGGGACTAGCCTGGGAACTTCTGTGAAGTTTCTACTTGGTCAAATAGTTTGACCATTTTTCCCACCTACCTGGCTATTAACTATAAGCACAAGTATTTGCGATTCTCACTTGCATATGTCCTCTGTGAGCCACGGGACGTAAGCTAGAGCTAGAGTCCAGCTTGGTTTGATGATCACTATGGATTTCGCCCCCTTCCTTACTGGTGACTGGTGTCTTCTTTCTGTGCCAGTAGACCTTTCTTGACAAAATTACCTTCAAACCAAAGAGAACAAAACAAAAAACCTGACTAGGCTTCTAGAGAATCTATTTGACTACGGTTAAGTTTGTACATGTATATATAGAGGGGAAGCTGTTTCATGAAATAAAATCTCGCCACTGAAATGACCCTCCCTAACTACTGCTGCTATAATTTGGGAAGACCCATTAGTGTTTAATAAAACATGACACATGAATGCAGCTGAAGGGCAAAGTAGTTGAAGAATTCTAATATCTTGAGGAATGTGCCGACTCTGACACTCTTATGAGAAACTAAGGCATTTTAGAAGCAATTACTCTAACTTACAATTTTACTAAACTTCAGATTAGAAGGAATTACACTTTGGAAGCACAATATAAGAAAAAAAGAATCATACTTATTCATCTTGAAAACTTGTAAATCAAAGAACTTTTTAAAAAGTTAGCAAGGGAAAGGCTTGCAGAAGTGATGTTTGGCATGTAGAATGGATGTTTAAAATGTTTAACGGATGCTTAAAAATGTTCTGTAGATACACATAAATATAGTAACGGCTGGTTCTTCAGAGAGGAGCATGAATAAATAGCAGGAAGCATCATTTTAACACTGGCCATTTTTAAAATTATTTGGGTTCACAATATTTCTTTGCCAGAAAGCAATGAAGTGTGAAACCAATCCAATGAAACCAGATAGATTGAGATACCGCTACTTCCATATTTTTACCAAGCATTCAACATGCAGACACCATCTGAAGCCTATAGTTCAAGATCATAAATCCTCCTGTGAGGCTCATTTGTTAGTATTTGGGCTCATTTATCATCCCAAAGGGACAACTGCAAAGGAAAACACAATTGAATACTGTCGATCCATAAAACCTCACATGTTTGCATGTGACCTAATTTAAACAGAAAGAAACTCCTCTGTATTTTCTTCCAAATCTACCTCTGTGCCCACAAAGGCCTTGAGGATACAAATGCATTTCTAAAAATGTTTCCAGTTTTGATCTCTTTTCTCATCTCTGATCATTTCCTGAAACTACCATTGTTGATTGTATACTACACAACATTCACTATGGCAAGCACTTTATAAATAGGATCTTATCTAATTACAACAATATCATGAAGGATGCTGTATTAGCTGCTATGGCTGCAATAACAAAGCAGTACAGACTGGATGGCTTGAAAAACAGATACTGTCTTATCATTTATCTTTCAATCTGTTTATACTGGTGTTGTACAGCATTAGCTGCCTTGCAGTTGTGGAGGCCAGACATCTGGCCTCAAGGGTTGGTTTCTTCTGCAGGCTGTGAGAGAAGGAGCTAACTGTTCCAGACTTCTCTTCTTGATTTGTCGATGGGCATCTTCTCCCTGTGTCTTCTCTCTGTCCATGCCTGTGTCCAAATTTCCTTTTCCTGGCATCCCTGTGGTTAAAACTTAACCTTCTAATGCAGAGCGTGTGGGTTTGATCCTTGGTTTGGGAGCTAAGATCCTACATCCTTCGTGGCAAAAACAAAACAAAATAAAAAACAGAAGCAATCTCGTAACACAATAAATAAGGACTTAAATAATGGTCCACATTTTAAAAATTGATTTTTATTTTCCTCTTCTATTTGTCTGCCTAGATTTAAGTATTTCTGTGAACAGCCTGTCCCAAATACAGTCACATTCAGAGGTACTAGGGTTAGGACTTCAACATATGAATTTTGTGGGGGACACAAATCAGTCCAGAACACCAGTAATATATTCCCATTTTACAGATGAAGAATTTGACCTTGGACGTTCCAAGGCCAGAAAGAGAGTAAGATGTGAAGTGACTATTCCCCTGGGTCTATCAGATTCCAGAAGCAAGCTCTTATTTGATACCCTGTGGGGCTTCCCTGGTAGCTCAAATGGTAAAGAATCTGCCTGCAAAGCAGGAGATCCAGGTTCAATCACTGGGTCAGGAAGATCCCCTGGAGAAAGAAATGGAAACCCACTGCAGTATTCTTGGCTAGAGAATTCCACAGACAGAGGAGCCTGGCAGGCTACAGTCCATGGGGTCACAAAGAGTCAGATAGGACTGAGCAACTAACACTTCCAAACTCTCTTCAACTCAGACCCTACACCATATCTTATCCTATCCCCCACCATCCCTAGTCTTACCATAGGTATGAAAGAGCATCAAGCTGATGAGCAATAGAGGAAAATATTTTTCTGACAGCGGTAATGGGTAGTGTAAACAAAGGCACTTTGAAAGCTTCCATTTATTATCTACTTAGCATGGGATGGTAATAAGCATCTTAGAAACAGAATGAAAGAGAACTTGACCCTGCAGTCTCGGATCTTTCAACTAATGACGGACACCACCAGTGCAAACAAGTTCAAAAGATAAATGGAATCCTATCCCCACCATCCCTAGTCTTACCATAGGTATGAAAGAGCATCAAGCTGATGAGCAATAGAGGAAAATATTTTTCTGACAGGGGTAATGGGTAGTGTAAACAAAGGCACTTTGAAAGCTTCCATTTATTATCTACTTAGCATGGGATGGTAATAAGCATCTTAGAAACAGAATGAAAGAGAACTTGACCCTGCAGTCTCGGATCTTTCAACTAATGACGGACACCACCAGTGCAAACAAGTTCAAAAGATAAATGGTAAAAGCTGAATAAATGTCTATTATTAACTAGATAATGAAAGGATTTCCACTAAACAACAGCAAAGAGATAAAGTGGAACCAAAAGGAAGTGAAGGGTGTTTCATATTTAGATTAGGCTGGTCTGAAGGAAATCTGCATCTCTCTTCCTGTTATTTGAGCACAACTGAGGGAGGGTTTCAGAAGCCTCTGAAGAAAACAGTTCAGTGTTCCCTCAATTTATTTTGTGAAGCACACTGCATTTTACACATTTTGCTCAGCACCTCAGCAATGTGTTACCATTACAGATTTTAAAAACATGGTTCTAAACAAAATGACATTCACAAAAAATTTTAATTATTTAAGTCTAAATATGAAATCTAACACTGAATCTTACGATAGTTTAGATGGTATAGTAAAACATCAAAATTAGCTGAAGAGACATCTTACTAAGTTTTTCCGTCACTTAAAAGCATGTCAGAGGGGCTTCCAAGGTGGCTCAGTGGTAAAGAATCCATCTGCCAAGGCAGGATGCTCGTTCGATCCCTGATCTAAGAATATCATGCAGGATGCAGAGCAGCTAAGCCCACGCCCCACAACTATTTAGTCTGTGCTTTCCAGCCTGGGAGTCACAACCACTGAAGCCAACCACCCTAAAGCTCATGTTCTACAAGGAAAAGTAGTGTCCCCTTGCCTCGCTTCAACTAGAGAAAAGCCTGCACAGCTTTACCAGTGCAGCCAAAAATAAATATACAAATATTTCTTAAAAGCAAGTCAGAAAAAAATCTGCAAATCTTTACTACTATATAAACAATAGAAAATAATCATTCTGAGCACCATACATATGTGGAAACACCTCTCGAGTGAGTAAACTTCAGTTAAAATCAGGTGATACCAACTTGATCACAAGTTTCTGGCTGAAATAGGCTATGAATAGTGAAATGTAAGTCCATTTCATGTGGGAAATCAATTTGGGCAAAATTAAAAAAAAAAAAACAACACCTGCTTGATCACACATCTTAACATCAAGGCTAAACAGTGTTGATCCCTAAAGAGCAGTCTCACCCATGGAGTTGCCCAGAGGACTACGAAGAAGCAGAAGAAAGCATCTTTTTAGCATCGTCCCCAAGAGTTACTTACATTGGATACTCGGATATTAGCCTGTAGATTTAGGAAAAAACAATTTGAATACAGTTTCTTCCCCTTTCTTTCATAAAACTTTGTCAAAAAGTAAACATCTTGGGTCCAAGCGGCAATCTTTACCAAATAGTAAAATTTTTTATAATAAAAAATTTGTCAAGAGAGTGTGGTTATACACATACATTTGAATGCATTTAAGCTTAAAAAATGGCTTCAATCTCAGATGTGTAAAGGCATATGATACACAACTAAGGACTGAAAAAAAAAATCTAGAAACAGATGTCCAGAAGCCTGGTTTCCTTGGGTGGGACTATGTCCAGTGAAATATTCAGCCCCACTGAAAAGCTTAACAATGGATTCTTATCTTTGGAAGCTATAGCGATGCCCTGAAACAGTAATGGACTGTCACTATTTCTTCGAATTCCACTGAAAAGCAGTGACACAATTCCAATGCATATGTAAATAATTACTAAGCAGCAGATAATTATGCTCAGATCAATAGCTGGACAGCTGAGTTACTCTATGTCAAAACCTGGGCAATTCAATGCAAGCTCCCCTGAGGAATATTCTTGGTTGTTATGGTGAATTGTGCTGTTACTTTTGCATTTTGATTGATTAATACACAATGCAGCCTGGCATATTTTCTATTTGTCATGCAAAATGCTGGTAACACAGAGAAGACATAGTTGAATTCTCTTACTATTTCTTAATGAAATTTTTCTTTAATCTTTCAGAAACACAGCAAAATATTAGGTTTTGTGCATTTAAAAAATCTTCACCTCAAAAATCTAAAAATAATATGCTGGCCTAAAGTAGGATGACTATGGAAATGGACAGATGCATCGAAAGAGTTCTAACAAAGTATTTTTTTAAATAATATCAAAGAAAGAAGTTGGTAGTAATTCTTGGAGAGGTAAAAACCTGACACTATAACATATACAGTTCATTTTAGAGATTACTCGTTCTATATGCAATCACAATGGATATTTATGTATCCTCAATGGGGAGAGTACATAAAATGTTTGTTCACCCTCAAAGGGAATGCATTTTATACAGAAGAAGAAAAATGAGGACATTCAGAACATTAAAACATACTTCACTGGGTAGTAGTGGAATCTAGTTTCTAGTTGAGTTTCCTTACTCTCTCTTACAAGGTTTGCCTCAACCTTACTAGTCTATTGGGGAGAATCCTAACATCTTTTATATACAAGTGTTCCAATCTTTCTCTCCTAAATCACTGCTCACAATCCCCATCTTATTCTCTCAGTGCTGACAGCCATACTTACTGGTGACAAAATGTGGTATCTTGTGCTGGGTGCCCTGTGGGGATGACAGTTTCATTTAACTGATGTGCTGTCTCAACAAGACTGCTAATGTGATTCAGGGAGGTGACCTGAGCATCCCCAAAGAAGAACAGGGCAGATTCAACCAAGTACTTTTGGCTTCTTGTCCATGAACAATTGCACTGATTTTTAGTCCTATAATAATGTGAATGACCATACTCCTTAGGCACTACTGACCACTGGATTTTATTATTTCATCCTGTCTCTCTTTAAAAAAATTAATTTATTTACTTTAATTGCAGGCTAATTATAATACTGTGCTGGGTTTTGCCATACATTGACATGAATCAGCCACAGGTGTACCTGTGTCCCCCTGTCCAAACCTCCCTCCCACCTCCCTCCCCATCCCACCCTCTGGGTTGTCCCAGTGCACTGGTTTTGAGTGCCCTGTTTCATGCATGGAACTTGCCTGGTCATCTATTTCACATAACACAAAGCTTTCTTCCCTCTCCATTTGCTTCCTCATGGGCCCCATGTCTTTTAATTCTTATTATTGTCAAACTTGAAGGGAATCTGGTTATCTTTTTCCCAAGGCCATCATCACACAGGAAAACAATGTATTTTCCAACCTTCCCCACCCTACATCCCCTTAACTTGTCACAGCCCATTGTTCTGATTTGCATTGGAAATATAATTTGTAATTGCCTACAAATTAACTATAGAATTTAAATTTCTCTTCCGGGATTACTAGAGTAATCCAATCTATTTGGCTTCAGTTTCTACTTGACATGAGTATTTCAATGTAATTTTTTTCATTAAAGAGATGATGAGTGAAGAATAGAAATGAATGAAGTCATGCCTAATAAAATGAGAAGGGTTTGGACAATAATTAGTAATAGAAATTTTTTTCCCCAGAAAATTAGATGTGTAGAGTTTCTGTATGCTTCTTTTTATAAGCCTCTATCTGGTGATCCCTCTGGTAAAATATTAAAACTAAGCTCTTCCTCAAGAGTTGAATAAAAGGTAGAAAAGCCATAAACACATAGGTATGTTTCCAGGTATTAAAATTTCAGAGGGGATTTACATCTTCTTACACCAGCACTGCCCACTGATGCTTTCTCTCAGCCTCATCACAAGGAAGGCCGGAATGTTCCCTTGGAATGTGTTTACCATCCTTGTCTCTGCATGTGAAAGTTTTCAACTCCTCTGAGCTACTGTAAAAGCACCACTTTGATTTTTAAAGAGATTTTGAAAGACTAAAAATATCAATTGGAAATAAAAGGGGGCGGGGTTTGCACACAGAAATGGGTCAGAGAACACAATGGTTGGAGAAGGCGGAGCTATAAATACAGCCACGTACATGCCACTTATTTCAGATGGGCAGGCTCCTACACACATGGGCTTCATAATACCAGACGGTCTATTTGTTCACAGTTTAAAGGGCATCTAGAATTAGCTACAGTAAGGAATCAAACTTGACTGAAGAATGGGCACAGAAAGACTGAGTCTGAAGATTGCCTGTCACTCAGGAGTATGGCTCTCCCGGGCCTTACTGTTGACCACTGTCTTACAGAAGCGTCATTCCAAATCTTTGCTGTGATGAGACAAAAACCTAGGACAGAAGGAAATACCATCCCTTATCCTTCCACAGTATCACTAGACTGTACTGCTTAAGGCATCTCCTTGGAGATGCTGTGTGGTCTCCAGCTGAGAAAAGGAGTTTCTGACTTGGATTTTGTGGCTCACATCTCTTGCCTATCACATCTCTCAAATAAAGCAAATAGAAGGAGGTCAGAATAACCAGGCAATATGTAAACCAAGGTCTCCCGTGCTCTGGGGTTCTGCTTGATTAAAGTGTGTTTGTGTGTGGAAATGTGCTCCATCTTTAACTAACATCTTTAACAGTAGGGTACTGTTTTAGCTAGGCAGACAATTCAAATAAATGAAATGCGGTCTTTCAGAGCCAAATCTGAGATTAAATATTCAAAGTATGAACCAACAGACAAGCCATTGTAACACACTATGGGTAGAGACACAAAACTCAAAGGACCAGAGTTTCCTTAAGATCACTTCTGAGTTCCTTATAATCAATTTCTGGTTACTTGGCCCATGGAAGCAGGCTTGCTAGAATTCAAGATGGGAAAGAGAGAGGTCTGTATGTAGACATAGATTTTATGAAACACACATACCACACACACAAATAGACTATAAAATAGACTTCTAACCCTTAAAATATAGGAGGTCAGAAGCTCCAGTGGTCCATCATTAATGAGGCCAAATGAAATTAAGAGCACTCACCACATCAACAGCAAGAGAGCTTGCATCCAACAGATTCTGTGATGTTGAATGCTAAACATCTGGCCACAAAGTGATGGATTTTCCTATGTCATCTGTCCATAAACTCCTAAATTCTCCAGCTTCTCAATTCATTGTTTTTTAAACTCATCTCTCAGCAATACCTTCACACACCATAATTTTCATTAGCATGCTTCATCCCTCACTCTGTAGAAAATCTTTTATCACCAAACATCTCTATTGCCTCTCCTCTATAAATCAGCTCAAACATATGTCACTTCTTATCTAGTATTCCGAGCATGCTCATATGCTCACCGACCTCCCCCAATGCTCCATAGCTTCTCATCTGCAGTTTCAAAATTTCACAAAACTCAGTCTTACCTGGAGGTTCCTTCCCAGTCCCATTCTTTAGACAGATTCCTCAAGTCTGTCATAATTTAGAATTAAATGGAAAAACAAACTTCTCTACAGATTTCTCTCGTTTAATCCTATATGTACTTTCTCCCTATTCATCCTATACATCATTTTCTATTCTTGACCTCTCAAGCTCTGCTTTATTCAAAGTCAGTATGCAGTTGAGATCAACTGGCTTTTGATCAGCATTCCCAATGACACCTTGATTTTTATTATCTAAAAATATAGGATAGAACATGGAATCAAAACCAAAATAAAATGAATCCTTCTATTTTAATGCATACATTTCAATTTTAAACTATTTTATATCGTTCATATAATATGTGTTTTATCTGATGCTATATACATGCTCACATAAAATTTGAAACTATTATATATTATGGTTTTTCCGCACTAACAAATGTGCACAGCACTTATTAGTGTATATTACTCTTATTTGGGCTTTCCAGGTGACTCAGTGATAAAGAATCTGCCTGCCAATGCAGGAGACACAGGTTAAATCCCTGGGTCAGGACAATCCCCTGGAGGAGGAAATGGTAACCCACTCCAGTATGCTTGCCTGGAGAATCCCGTGGGCAGAGGAGCCAGACAGGCCACAGTCCATGGATGGCAAAAGTCAGATGTGACTTAGCGTGCATCCACAACTTTTATCTTACTCTGTAGTGAGGTATCTTACTCTGTGGTAGAGATCAATGTTCAACACTCCTTGAATACTGGTTTAATGTTTATTATAGCAGTAAGTGCTATTATTATCCCATCTCTGCCTTCTAATGCAGGGGCCCCGGAAACAAATTTCAGTCAAGTTTACTAGAAGGAACCAGCTCATTTTGTTTAACTGAACACGTAAGATTCAGGAATCCTTTTTCCACCAGCTAGAAACAGTTAGAACCAGGCACATTCACAAGACTCTTGCTCCCACCCTGACTTATCTTCCTTTTCAATCAAATGATCTTTATTTAATGTCTTCAGGCTGGGTTCTGCTGGCATTTGCTTTGGTCTAGTCTCCTAGTGAATTTATTAGAAAGAAATGTAATTTAATCTGTGATTTCAATTTTCCACCAGCAGATCACACTTGCCATTATCCTTCCTAATAATGTTGTTAAAAATATGCCAACTGTTCTCTTTGTGAGATCATCAAGTTAAAACAAAGTCCTTTCTCTAAAAGAATTTGATACGTGCTTCTAAGGTATAGTATTACTTCCAGAGACCATCCCAGGGTAACAAAGTGACCCAGATGTTTGCTGCTATACAAGTAAAACATATGTGCACAGGGCCTGAGATGCAGAGGGAAATTCAAACCTATGATACCAGCTCATACGGGGATACGTCCCCAACACAGTGGTTTTAGAACATTTCAGGACAAGGGCAGGAGGAGACCTAACCAGGTGACACTAGAGGTAAAGAATCCACCTGCCAGTGCAGGAGACTCAGGAGACCCGGGTCAGGAAGACCGACTGGAGCGGGAAATGGCAGCCCACTCCAGAACTCTTGCCTGGAAAATCCCATGGACAGAGGGGCCTGGCGGGAGGCAGTCCACGGGGTCACAAAGAGTCAGACACAACTGAACACACGTCCACGTTGCACAGGATAGGAGGAATGCCTGAATATCTGAAAAACCTGAATTTGAATGTCTAGCCTCCTCGAACATTTCTATAAGACACATGAGGGAGGAATCTCAACCTGACTCCTGTTTTACCTGAAAAAAGTCCATAATCAAGCTTAATCTCAAGACCTACTTACCCAAAGCCTCAGTTTTCTTCTCTCTATAAAGAACACAGGGTTCTCAGCCAGGTTAAGGCAGGACTGGATATAGCAGATGTGTAGTTTGAAAAATTATATTTATCATTATAATATAATTTAATCTTTGGAAAATTTCTGATTTAATAATACAGACTAAAGAAAATGAAGGTTGAAGAAAATAAAAGCAAGGGATTTTTTTGAAAACAGCTGAAACACAGTGAACTAAATTCTCTTCCAGATCTAAAACCTATGATTTCTCCTTCCACCATCAGCATTTGGCACTGAACATGGAAGGGCTGGTTCTTTCCTGTAATTAGTGCTGCATATCAGCAGTAATAATGAATTTCAATCTTGCTTTGATTAAATATAAAACACTTAATTCAAATATTAGTCAAACACACAGATTACACAAACATCCGTTCAGACTCATGTATGACTTGGCTTCTGCTAACCTCAAACAGCCCCAGAGTTCCCCAGACTTGCTAGTCTTAAATCATGTAAATCACATCCTGAAATCTTTGAAAGAACTCACAACTTGCTAGTTAGTAACCAGCTAACAATATGCATCCTGTTTATCTTAACATCTCTCTCTCACTTCTAATAGAGAAATGAGCTTCAGACCAGCTTCACTGTGGACTGTCTCCTGGGTGAATAAAACGTTTCACACTGTAACATTTAATGCTTAAAGATCAGGACTCTTAGTTAAATGAATTAATCTGGTGTGAAAACTATTTGCATTTTTAACATCATCAGAATTTCTTTCACCCCCAACTGTTTAGTTCACTGCTTGTTTGATTATAATTAGCAAGAGGGGAGGGGGAAAGACATTTTATTCAATGCTAAATGGCATTCAAGAATTTTCAAAAGAAATACAGAATGAGTAGGTGGGGCGAAGGAGCCGCAGGGCTCTTTTTTAGAGAGGAAGTAATCTTTCTGTATGAAGAAGTGTAGTCTGCTCTTAAACCAACAGTTCATTTTCCCATGTGTATCCTGGATTCAACTCATTCATGTGAATATTTTGGTGATACATATCAAGCCATTACTTTGTGCCAGAATTGCATAGATGATGAAGGATGCAAAGTCACAAACAACAGGAAGCTGTGGCTGAAGGATGGGGTGGGAAAGTTAGTTTACTTCTGACTTTAGATAAATGAGATTCTGAGATTCTACCAGGATTGTAGTAATCAGTTTCCAAGGCTTGTGTTCTCCAACATTTAGAGGCCAGAGAGGACCAGGTAATCTTTTACAAGGCTCCAGCCAAATCTCCAGCCTTTAATAATCACCTTCCCTGTTCTCCTCCAGTTCCAGCAGCAAGAGCCTCTTTTCTGTGCCCAAAATATGCTCAAATGAGTTCTCCCTCTGACCCACACATGAGAATCCCTCTGCTGAAGACGTTGCTGGTGGGCACCTCCCCCTCCTTCAGTTCTCCCCTGGTGAGTTACCTCCTAGGAATCCCACACAGCATTCTTCATAATCACCGTCACGATTCTCAATGATCTGATTTATTTGTTTACCTGTTTACTGCCTGCCTGTCTCCACTAAAGAGTAAACGGAATAAGGGTAGGGACTTTCTTGAGAGGACGTCACATCTGAACTAAGTTGAAAGCACAAAGAAGAGTAAACTGGAAACAAAGGAGAAAGTAGAGCAGTGGTTTCCAAATACAGAAAACACTGTATAGAGCTGGCCTTCAGGACCCGTGGGCTCTGCATCCAGGGATTCAACCAACTGTGAACTGAATATTCAGAGAACAAAAATCCCAGAAAACTCCAAACAGCAAAACTTGCCAATCTGCCATACTCTGGCAACTATTCCCACAGTATTTACATTGTATTTACAGCTATTTACATAGCATTTGAATTAGGTATTTTAAGTAATCTAGGGGCTTCCCTGGTGGCTCAGATGGTAAAGAATCTGCCTGCCAATGCAGGAGATGTGAGTAGAATCCCTGGGTCTGGAAGATCCCCTGGAGGAGGACAAGGCAACCCACTCCAGTGTTCTTGCCTAGAGAATCCCATGGACAGAGGAGCCTGACAGTATACAGTCCATGGGTGCAAAGAATCGGGCACAGCTGAGCAAGTAATTAGAGATGATTTAAAGTATACAGGAGGATGTGTGTAGGTTGTATGCAGATACTACACAATTTTATATAAGACTTGAGCATCTGGGGATTTGGAAAGTCCTGGAAACAAACCCCTGTGGATGCCAGGGGACAACTGTGTATGTGTGTGTTTGTGTGTGTGTGTGTGTGTGCGTTCATCTATGCATACATGTATGAAAGCATATAGGCTATTTGTTTTGAGCTAAAAGATGTGAAATAGTTCTCTCATTCAATCTCTGCCGCAGAAGGCTTGTTACTGTCTAAAATAGCCCCCAACAATGGCAGGACTGCTTAAAGGAACACACACTGCCTGGAAATTCCACACTGTTTCATGTACCTTAACTCATAGAATCCAATCCACCTTACAACCCCACAAGGAGGCTGCTGAGATACAAAAAAAGTGAAACAGTCCAAAGTTACTCAGCTCAAAGAACAGAGCCAGATTTTCAGCATATGCTGGTCAAACTCCAGAGTTTAGAACTACCAAGCCAAACACCACTCCTTTCATATTTGTGCATTGGAGGTTCCTAATGAAATGATAGAATGTTATAGGAAGGGATGAAGACCAGAAGTCCATTCCGTATACTTGACTCAGACATGGTGCAAATGGTAATCCATGTACCTAATGCATCATCCCCGCACATTCCTGGTGGCCAGTGGGGCCAGGGTGGCTGGAGTCCAGGTGACAGTCTCAGGCCCTAAATACCTGTGTGCTCACCTCAAGATGCCTGACCAAAGCTGTCACTTCCTATATCTGTGATCTTGTGAAGAAGGTTGAGACAGAATGGCTAAGCCATCACTCCACATTCAAAGTTTACTGCAAGCTGACTTGCTGAATTGGGCGCATACCCAGAGCAGCACAGAAGAGAATGGAACACAAGCCAACAGTGGGGTGTGAAGGAGGAGCAGACAAGATGAGGGTGGAAGGGGCAGATGTGCCCGTGAGGAACCTGGGAGCATGGGGTGGAGGGAGGAGGGGAGAGGAGAGAACTCAGAAAGACCAGGTCCCTCAGTGAACCCCAGAAAGAGCCTGCCACCTCTCCACAAGTCCACCAGCTAGTCATCTTTATCGAGAACCAGAGTCATGTGTGGGCATATTATGAAGAAAATTTACCTAATCTCTCTCCACCAGGAGGTGTTAATTTTATAATTCTCAGAAGATCCGGTAAAGGACAATGAGATTAATTAAAGGGGAGAAGAAATTTTCTCTAGTCTTCAAAATTCTTTTGATTTACTGCATAATATAGAGGAAAATTACTGTAGGTCTGAAAATGAAGATCATGGCATCTGGTCCCATCACTTGATGGGAAATAGATGAGGAAACAGTGTCAGACTTTTTTTTTTTT
>SJYC01025303.1:0-12196 GCA_006408675.1 Madoqua kirkii | reverse complement strand
AGTGAGTCAACTCTTCACATGAGGTGGCCAAAGTACTGGAGTTTCAGCTTTAGCATCATTCCTTCCAAAGAAATCCCAGGGCTGATCTCCTTCAGAATGGACTGGTTGAATCTCCTTGCAGGCCAAGGGACTCTCAAGAGTTCCCCAATATCACAGTTTAAAAAGCATCAATTCTTCGGTGCTCAGCCTTCTTCACAGTCCAACTCTCACATCCATACATGACCACTGGGGAAACCATAGCCTTGTATATATTGTATTACTTACAATTCTACTGTTACTGCTGCTGCTAAGTCACCTTCAGTCGTGTTCGACTCTGTGCGACCCCATAGACGGCAGCCCACCAGGATCCCCCGTCCCTGGGATTCTCCAGGCAAGAACACTGGAGTGGGTTGCCATTTCCTTCTCCAATGCATGAAAGTGAAAAGTGAAAGTGAAGTCACTCAGTTGTGTCCAACTCTTCACAACCCCATGGACTGCAGCCTACCAGGCTCCTCCACCCATGGGATTTCCCAGGCCAGAGTACTGGAGTGGGGTGCCATTTCCTTCTCCGTCTATTGTTACTACTATACCTCAAATTTTATGAACTAAAAATGTCATTAATGGGCTCCTTATTAAATTCTAAAGTCTCTTAGTTTTCTGGCCTCTAAGGTAGGTGACATGATGGTTAAGGTCATATCTTGTCTGAAATTGTGATGGTGGTGGTTTAATTGCTAAATTTTGTCTGACTCTTGAAACCCCATGGACTGTATCTCACCAGGTTCCTCTGTCCATGGAATTCTCCAGGTAATAATACTGGAATAGATTGCCAGACCCTTCTCCAGAGGGTCTTCCAGACCCAGGGATTGAACCCGGGTCTCCAGCATTGCAAGTGGAATCTTAATGACTGAGCCACCGGGGAAATTGTGTTCTAGACATATTCTCACCCAAATACAGCATTGTCCAACCATGAACATCGCCTTCTCCTCACCAGTTCATGCCACCTTTGCTGCTTGAAATAGAGTCCACACTGCAAACCCATTCCTCCATGCTTGAAATGGACATTTCCTCTCTGATATCGGGTGCTTAAAATGTATTTAGCAGATGAGAGCTCATGATGTAGAATATGTGATCTTATTTCAGAAGGTGGATAATTTACTAAGATTTTCTGCTATATTTTCTAATTTAGAAAATAGTCTGTGAGGTAGACATTTATAAATTACACACTTGAGTCAGATGCCTGAAAATAAATCTGTGTATCTGGGAGATAAACAATATTCAGCCATGACCTTTCTAGCACTTACCCCATGACTGGTGGGGAAATATATCTAGAAAGATATTACTTCAGAGCAGCATGCAGACATTCAAAAATCTGCTAAATGTCCAAATATTATTTAATCATCATGGCATCAGATATTTTATTATCATAAGTAGAAAATAACACCTGACCCCTGACTTACTTTAACAATTATTCTTAGTAAATTTTTAAAAAACAATTTCCTGTTTTAAAACTGTGAATCTGTAGTAAATAATGAAAGCACTGATGTATATTATTAAATAACTCTATGAGCAAATCTGTACCTCTGATTTAGGTCTCAATTTTAAGGGAATCGTTCATTGCATTGAACTTTCTTTTAAGTGGTGATTTTACTCACATGAGGAGTTAATGATGACGCCAGGGAAGGAAGGGTCTCTGTTACAATAACAAAGAGTTTGGAGGAAGTTGTCAACATTAATATAGAAATTGACACCTATGTAATAGTTACCAGTTTAGAACACCCTGTGGATTTTTTTTACTGTAACCTTTAATCATTTAAATACAGACAGTCCTTGACTTAAGATGGTGGTCTGGCCTACAGTTCCTTTGACTGTAAAACGATGGAAAAGTGACATACACTCAGGAGAAACTACACTTTGAAATTTGAGCTTTTCCTGGGCTTGTGATATGAGGTTTGAATCTCTCTCCTGATGCTGGAGAGTGGCAGCTCCCAGTCAGTCACTACATGGTAACCAGGGTGAAAAGTCGAAACACTTGAACGACCTTGCTCCCCGAAAGTGTTTTTCACTTTCAGTACAGTATCCAATATATTATGTGAGCTCTATCAACACTTTGTTTTAAAATAGGCTTTGTCTTATGTGATTTCCCCAACTATAGACTAATGCACATGGACAGCTCACTTTCAGGTAGGCCAGGCTGAGCTATGATGTTTGGTGAGCTAGCTTTATTAAACACATTTTTGACATATGATATTTTCAACTTTGTTGCTGTTTTGTCGTTCAGTCCTTAAGTCACATCTAACTCTTTGAGACCCCAAGGACTGCAGCATGCCAGGTTCCCCTTGTCCTTCACTGTCTCCTAAAGTTTGCTCAAATTCATGTTCATTGAGTTGGTGATACCATCCAACCATCTCATTCTCTGTCACCCCTTTCTCCTCCTGCCTTCAATCTTTCCCAGCATCAGAGTCTTTTCCAATAAGTTGACTCTTCACATCAGGTGGCCAAAGTATTGGAGCTTTAGCTTCAGTATCAGTCTTTCCAGTGACTATTCAGGATTGATTTCCTTAGAATTGACCGGTTTATCTCCTTGCTGTCCAAGTGATTCTCAAGAGTCTTCTCTAGCAGGACAGTTCAGTAGCATCAGTTCTTTGACATAACCCCATCTTAAGTCGAGGAATATTATTATACTGAAGAAATACAGATCAATGGAACAAAATAGGAAGCCATGCATCTATGTACACCTTGTCTTTGACAAAGGAGAAAAAAATATACAATAGAGAAAAGATAATCTTTTCAACAAGTGGTGCTGGGAAAACTGGTCAACTGGTGGGCTTCTGTCTCTGCAGTGGCACAGAGTCAGACACTACTGAAGTGACTTAGCAGCAGCAGCAGCAAGCAATCAAGGGGGCTTCCCAGGTGGCCCTCGTGGTAAAGAATCAGTCTACCAATGCTGGAGATGTAAGAGGCACGGGTTCCATCTCTGCTTCAGGAAGAGCCTCAGGGCATGCAACCCACTCCAGTATTCTTGCCTGGAGAATCCCATGGACAGAGGAGTCTGATAGACTACAGTCCATATATAGGGCCGCAGAGTCAGACAGAACTGAAGTGACTTAGCAGGCACACAAGCAGTAAGGAGCACTGACTGCCTCTTTCTCTGTCTGATGCAGCACCATCCTAACTCTGCTTGTCTTGATTTTCCAGAGGCTGGAGCAAAACAACCCTCAGTCTCTTAAGAACAACAGGAAAAGGTGAAAAGCATTATTTTTCATGTCTTTATGTCATAATTCACTTAGGTTAAAAAAATGTTGATTTCTAGAGCTTAATCCAGGAAAGAGATTTTCTGATTCAATGAATATGCTACGGGTATTTCCCTTGTGGCTCAGCTAGTAAAGAATCCGCCTGTGATGTAGGAGACCTGGGTTCAGTTCCTGTGTTGGGAAGATCTCCTGGAGAAGAGATAGGCTACCCATTCCAGTATTCTTGGGTTTCCCTTGTGGCTCAGCTGGTAAAGAATCTGCCTGCAATGTGGGAGACCTGGGTTCAATCCCTGGGTTGGGAATATCCCCTGGAGAAGGGAAAGGCTACCCACTCCAGTATTCTGGCCTGGAGAATTCCATACAAAGAGTCAGACACAACTGAGCGACTTTCACTTTTCACTTTCATGCTCCTTCCATAGCAAGGTGGTTACTGAGCAACCCAGAGTCATCGGGGACTCTTAGTTTTTACAAATCCCTGATGGCTGGAGAGGACCACTGCTCTCCTCCCCAACTCACTGATAGGACGGTTGGATTGTGTTCTTATCATCTGTGTGTGTGCTATTTGTTCAAGGCAGCCAGAGCAGCAGCAGATACTCCACATCAGAGAGTAGGGCATGTGCTGTTTGGAGTACAGTAACAGGTCTTGGAGTTGGGAATGAAAATTTAATTAGTAAAATAATTATCTCAAGACTGGAATAAGCTACACAAAGTGCACTTACCTCTGCTTCTATGCACATTTCAGACCTGAAAGTCTTGAAACTCGGCATAAGAGTTTGAATTAGCTGTGCTATTGAGTGAAAATTAGTATGATTAAAATTCTCAAGTTGCAAATCTCTGGTTGAGAAAGAAAGTAATATATTGTATTAGTAGCTGTGACAGAGGTCCTCTATGGGAAAAAAAGTAGTGTTCACTGAGAAGCATAATTTAATAATGGGTTGGGGTCGAATTTGAGCATGTGTCTATTCTTTTGTGGTTTGTACCGTTGAGAGGAGACAATTTTCTAGATAATTGAGGTGGGAGAGGAGAGTCTCAGCTTGGAAAGGGGAGGTTAATGATGGGGAGGTGGGGAAAAGATACCAAAGGGGATGACCTGTAGGTGTGGCTATGAAAGGCTCATCTGCTTCATGACCATTAAAATGCCCTGTGTAAAGTCTGTGCAGTCCTAGAGAGCTTCATGTGAGTGATTTTTGCAGCTGATAGGGAAGTTGATTAAGGACTGAGATTCTTATTGCTTCACTGTAGATATAAGCAAGGAAAGGACATCTTCAGAGACCAAGAAGCAGAGGAGGCCAGAACATCACACCGTGGAGACTTAGTTCTAATATGACCAACAGGACAAGGTGGAGAAAATGCTTGATGTAGGCTGTAGTGGCCACGAAGGTGCTCCACTCAAACTTCCTTCAAAGAACCCACTGCTGGGAGCCCAGCCGACTGATGGCCCCCAGATAAAGCTGGAGCTTGGCCTCTTCCCCGCCAGTGATGGATCACGGCAGGAGGACTGGTGGGAGCCACTCCTTCCTGATGTAGGACTTTTCCAGTGGCAAGCTTTGCTCAGACTACCCCCAAGCATAGACCCCAGGGCTTTATTTAGGGAGCTGCTTTGCTGGCAGAGCTCATGATCACTCTGTCGATCTAATGTCACTTACTGTGGGAAACTCTCCTTTACACACCACAGATGCTGGGGCCTGTCCTTAGGGCTCACATACAATCTTGCTTAAGGATGTCTTATCGTGCCTCGTGATGGCATCTCTCTTTGAACAGACAGTTGGCTTCTTAAAGACAGAAACTTCGTTGTATTACATCATATTCTGGCGCACTTTCATAGAAAGTTTAACACTTAGCAAGTAATCTATTTATTGTTTTCTGGAGGAATATGTAAATAAAAATATGTTAGGAAGAATAAAGTCTAAGCCACGTTGAAAAGAATCCACTTATCAACACAATAGAACTACTGTTCCCTTAAAGTCTGTTAAATCAGTGTTAGGCTCTCATATCTAGGCAAATATCTCATATATATGTTAATACAGAATAACAGCTATATCCCAAAAGGCTATTAACAGTCAAGTTTGACTTCTTTGAAAATAAATGTAATAAAAATGCAGTAGGTTTCTGAATTTGTCTCCATAGGGGAAAAAAGTCTGTTTTGTTGTCAGTAAAAATGATGTTCTGCACATCTTTGTGGGCCACATGACTGAGCCTTTTCTTGTTACATTTAAGATAGGACGCTTGCTCCTTGTCACCTGCAGTTTGACATTTTACAGGAACTAAAAGCTTAAGTCAGGTAGGGAAACATGTTACATATTGTTTTTTCCCCCTCTAGCTGACTACCGGTAATCTTAAAAGTCAACAATGTCAGATTTCAGTTTTGTTGTTCACTGAATTACCACACTGTGCATTGGAAAAAAAAAATTGCTACTCTTTTTATTGTTCTAAACCTTTCCTGTGTGATGATTAAAAGAAAAGAAAAAAGCTTGACTTGCTTGACAGCTGGTTTCATTTTACCTCTGTTTAAACATAATACTTTAAACTTCATACCAAATTGGTCAGATGGAATAGTTCCCTGACTAATACAATACGTATAAACTAAGAAGGAATTTAGCTTCTGGCTGACCTTCAGCATTTACTCAGTGACTTTTGTTTTTATTCTTAGGTGCCTGCTATGTGAAATGTGTTATGTGAGCTGTAAATTGATTACAAAAATGAATGATATAAGTATCTGTTCAGAAGGACTTTAATGGGGTCCACATTTGGGGAAATAGTACTATATTATTGTTCATGGTAAGAAAAAAAATTTTTTTCTACCAAAATATGTTGGCTTATACTGTAGGAACTTATTTCTATTTATAAAATCATAAAACTAAATACAAGGTGTCTTTTTTCATGTATCTAATTTGCAAGCTTTACCTTAATTATATGTGGATCATTAATATCAACAGCTGTGGCTTAATAAATTTCTATAAATGTTCACATCTTATATCTAGTTAATAATCATACATAGATTTAGGTACAATGCAATGCCTCAATGATTCATTGAAGGAGAAATCATAAATTCTTTAGAGTTATTATTGTGGCCCAAGTGCCCTCCACCCAGAACTTTTGCCTATAATTCATTGTATCATCACCAGATAGCAGTAGAGTCCTTACACAGAGTGCTCAACAGAGAGTAAGAAATATACCATCTTTTGTAGAACCTGAAATCTTGTATTAAGTACAGCAGTTCATCATAGAAATAGCTAGATTAGCAAATTTAAGGATCAACCTACTGTTTAGTAGTTTGGTTTACAAAGTAATCATTTTACTTTACAAAATAATCAATGTTCAAATAGAAAAGTATTCAGAAGGTATTTCATTCATTTATTTTTTTCAGTAAATATGTATTAAACACCCAGTGGTTTTCAGGTAACTCCCAGGGTCTAGAAAAAGGGAAGGACAGGACAGAGCTGGCCCCTGTTTTCTTAGGGCTCATATTTCAGTGTGCAGGGGTCATTAATTTACGACTATTAAAATAATCATGGCAACTAATACAGCAAAGAAAAAAAAAGCAGAGTACTCTGATAGAACATAAAACGTGAGGAAGGGCTTTAATCTCTCTGGGTGATACTTAATCTCAGATCTGAATGAAGAGAAAAAGACAATTAGACAAGGATGATGAGAAGAACATTCTCACCAAGAATATTTCATGAACAAAAAGCAACAGGGCTTGTACTCAGAAAGTAATTTAATATTTATTGAGAGAATTACTTGCTTTGTAAGAATCTGATTCTTTTCCATTAGTTAGACTACTTCTAACTAATCTTAGCCTTTAGACAGTTTCTCTACAAGGATAACAGACAAGTAGTTTCAAAACCGATAGTAGAGGGTATAAATATGATTTATTTAGGATTGAGTGTGATGTTCCTGGTTGGCCTTGCCTCTTGGGAACACAAAACGAGTGTGCACCCTTAGCAAAGGGCTGCCCTGTCGCCAGTTGTTGCAGAACCCACAAATGCCACTGTGAGATCCCATCAAGTATGATGAGCTACCTCATCACCAAATAATTGTATTTATATGTCACCGCTCCGCTACTGCTCAACCAGACAAAATAGGTAAAAATGTTAGCAGTCACCATATGCAAGCGTCTCTCTGAATGAAATGTTCCCTTTTCCTGCTTAAGAATTTACTGGCTGGCATGCTCAGCTGTGAGAGGCATTTCTCCAGAATTGGTATTATGTTCTGATCATCTCAACACCAGAAACCACCTATTTCTTTTGCACTGGTGCAGTTAAGCTCTGCTCAACAACTTAGATATGGAGCATGCTGTGTGTTTTCACTACAGTATTAAGAAGTTGCTGCTGCTGCTAAGTCGCTTCAGTCGTGTCCAACTCTGTACAACCCATAGATGGCAGCCCATCAGGCTCCCCCGTCCCTGGGGTTCTCCAGGCAAGAACACTGGAGTGGGTTGTCATTTCCCTCTCCAATGCATGAAAGTGAAAAGTGAAACTGAAGTCGTTCAGTCATGTCCGACTCTTAGCGACCCCATGGATTGCAGCCCACCAGGCTCCTCCATCCATGGGATTTTCCAGGCAAGAGTACTGGAGTGAGGTGCCATTGCAGTAAGTGGTAAATGCTCCAGGTTAGGTTTAAAATAAAAAAAAAAAAATTTAGACACTATGTATTTTACTACTAAATGATGAGGAATTTTAATCAGAAATAAAAACAACGGGAAAAAAAATAAAGGAAAATGAAAGTGTATGTTAATTCACGAGATAAAAGTTTTATAGTCAACAGAGTATAGATCACTCAAAAGCTGTGTAACTTGTTTCACATGTTCATTGCCTTGTCACCTGTGTACATGTATCTTTCCATGGTATTAGCATCCACATGAGTCATGCCACCACAAAGTCCCCTGAGATCTTGGAGAGTTCAAGGCAGGACTAGTATATTAGGTTTAACAGCTGTCCCACAGGGCATCTGAGGACACAGGTAGCCAAGTCCCAGGGAAGCCATTTATCCCTGAGTTGGTGGAAACACTGTCATTAGGACGGGAGAAATGTGTATGTATATACACATCATATATGTTTTGCCCAATAATTAGATCTTCATTTGAATGTTTTCATTCCCCAGATCTGATCAAGAAAAAAGATCTTAGTTTTAGAAAAAGAACAAAGGAAGAACTAGTGTCACCAACTACCCAGACTTTTAATTTTGTACCATTGTCCCAACTGTAGGTGTATACTTCAGTGTACCTGGTAAAATGACATCTCCAGGACCAGAGCTGTGATGGTTGCTCAAAGGGGAAAAGAAAAACAATTTAGTTAGTTGTCAGTCTCACATAGACAATTAGGGTGGTCTCAGCAGCATCTGTCTATATCATCGGGGTTCCAACCACATATGGTATCATCCACCATCCCCACTCCATCTTAATTTCAGGGGCATCTGATAAACCTCAGTGTTACACCTCCAAGAGTTCTACAAATGAAACAAGTGAACAATTTCTCACTGACTTCTTTACTCCCAAAATCCTCATTTTAGAAATATGACACCAATTAGGCTCAACGACATTGTCTACCCTAGGGAGATGAAGTTTAATAACATTGAGAACAAAAACAATTTGTGATTAGCTCCTAAATAATGTGTATGGGGCGGTAACTATTCCTTTTTCATCATAATTGAACTTCAGGTTGAGACTCTAATTTCTTATTTTTTATGTGTAGAGTAAGATGACAAACAGAAATTAAAAATTCCCATGTGCCATTTATGAATGTTTAGTTTAAAAAGTGAAAAAATGGCTTCCCTGGTGACTCAGATGGTAAAGAATATGACTGCAAGGTAGGAGACCCAGAATCCATCCCTGAGTTGGAACGATCCCCTGGAGAAGATAATGGCTAGCCACTACTGGAATTCTTACCTGGAGAATTCCATGGACAGAGGAGCCTGGTGGGCTGTTTATATCATTTATGAATGTTTAGTTAAAAGCAATTTAAAATCAATGGAGTCAACTTGAAAAAAGTGGGAGGGAGGAGGGGGACAACTGATATTGGAATATTCAGTACTTCATTGAGAAAGGAAAGCTGACTAGGCAGTCCACAGATAGTCCAGGCATGAAAGAATTATTCTGAATTTACATTTTGCATAAGAAACAATTTCTAATCAATAATAGGTACTTAATTCCTTGGGCATGGCATCATAATGAAAGTGCCTTTGGTTTCTGAATCATTAAACTGATGACATAAATTCCTGAAAGATAAATCAATGTTTCCACCAACAAATTAAAGAAGTAATAAAAAGAAGCATTCACGATGAAAATGAATGAACTCTCAGGTGTTAACCCAGATGAGAATGAAAAATATCAACATAACTGCCCGTGTTTAGCTGAAGTCAATGACGTATGCCTGTTTCAACTTTTAAAAGTTGTGGCCTAAGTCTTACCGGTTAAACCTTAATGTTTAAATGTGACCCCTTTGTAAGTATTTGCAATTTACATGCTAATTTAAAGTGTGAAAAAGAAAGAAGTTTATGCATCCTCTAGTTATAAAATGTATAAACAGTACTAACGGCAGGTGGGATTCAATAGGTGATATTTGATATCTAGATTCGCGAATATCGGGGATGGAGAGTCTGTGCCCTGTTGTCAAAAGCTCTAAAGGGTCTGCGGTGCTTCCCGACTTTTGCGCTAACTAGTCAGATGCCTCGGGTCTGTGGAAGGTGCCAGAAGTCTTGGAAGCCCAGTGTCAGAGCGGAAGGATGGGAGCACCGCAGTAGAAGAAGCCGGAGCGTCAGCGTGTGCGCTGTTTCCTCGAGTTTCTCTTCCGTCAAACGCTCCGCACACGGTGAGCTGCGTCACAGGACAGGAGCCCAGAGCATGGAGAACCCAAGTGTTTCATGGTCGGTGGAGAGCCTGTCTGACCTTCACCAGGGCGAGAAGCAGCGTCTTTATAGCCCTGGACAGCACACACGCTTGCCCTTTTCTCCAGAGGGAGGCACCCTCTCTCATCCCCAAGGCCGCTGGCTGTACAAATAATCCTTGAAAAGGCAGCCCAGAACAAAAGCAGTCAGCGTTTCTGTTTGCTAGACCTACAGAAACTCGACACCCGCAGAGAACAGCTTCCTGACATACATTTCTCCAAACGTATGCGTATGCAGTCTTCAAAGCATGACCTTCTGGCCCTATCACAGTTAAGTAAAGCTTTTTCAATATGTTGGAATTTCCTGTTTGTCTTGTTGCCCACAGTGACCATTGATATCTGTCCCCTTTATTTTCAGCAAAAAAAAAAAAACCTAACAAAGTGGCCCTAGAACATATTTTTAACAAGTTCATTAAAAAATGACTGATAAATTTGGGAAAAAAAAGAGAAGAAATAATGAATACTTTTTGCATTCTCCATGAGGATAGAGAGAGGAATACTTTTTTTTTTTCATGTTATTTTATTTTTTACTTTTATTTATTATTATTTTACTTTACAATACTGTATTGGTTTTGCCATACATCAACATGAGTCCGCCACGGGTGTATATATAAGTTCCCACTCCTGAACCCCCCTCCCACCTCCCTCTCTATACCATCCCTCTGGGTTATCCAGGTGCACCAACCCCAAGCATCCTGTATCTTGCATCCAACCTAGACTGGTGATTCATTTCTTATATTATATTATACATCTTTCAATGCCATTCTCCCAAATCATCCCACCCTCTCCCTCTCCCACAGAGCCAAAAAGTCTGTTCTGTACACCTGCGTCTCTTTTGCTGTCTCGCATACAAGGTTATTGTTACCATCTTTCTAAATTCCATATATATGTGTTAGTATACTGTATTGGTGTTTTTCTTTCTGGCTTACTTCACTCTGTATAATCGGCTCCAGTTTCATCCATCTCATTAGAACTGCGTCAAACTTATTCTTTTTGAGGGCTGAGTAATACTCCATTGTGTATATGTACCACAGCTTTCTTATCCATTCATCTGCTGATGGACATCTGGGTTGTTTCCATGTCCTGGCAATTATAAACATTGCTGCAATGAACATTGGGGTACACGTGTCTCTTTCAATTCGAGTTTCCTCGGTGTGTATGCCCAGCAGTGGGATTGCTGGGTCGTAAGGCAGCTCTATTTGCAATTCTTTCAGGAATCTCCACACTGTTTTCCATAATGGCTGTACTAGTTTGCATTCCCACCAACAGTGTAAGAGGGTTCCCTTTTCTCCACATCCTCTCCAGCATTTATTGCTTGTAGACTTTTGGATCACAGCCATTCTGACTGGTGTGAAATGGAATACTATTAAAGACAGAAATTAATGAGAACTTTAAAGTCTTAATTGTCTATAGTTTCAATAAAAGTGATTTTGAGTAGAAATTTTTTTCAGTGATGAAAGACGACCGACACTTTCAATCTCTTTTGATTACAAATATATTAGCACAGGCTACGTTCAAAGATGCAAGAGTCTTCAAAGGCAAAATCAGACTTCAAAGAAGTGCCCAGTGTGC
Source organism: Madoqua kirkii (assembly GCA_006408675.1). NCBI lineage: Eukaryota > Metazoa > Chordata > Mammalia > Artiodactyla > Bovidae > Madoqua > Madoqua kirkii. The sequence continues at coordinate 510 of SJYC01025303.1, read as the reverse complement.
TTAAGGGATGCCTTCTTTAAGAGTCGTTCAAGTCTTGGATGAATTTCATAATATAAAACAGTCATTTAAAGTTAATTAATAGTTTCTGGTCTTACGTTTAGATCTTTAATCCATTTTGAGTTTATTTTTGTGTGTGGTGTTAGAAAGTGGTCTAGTTCCATTCTTTTGCAAGTGGTTGACCAGTTTCTAACACCACACACAAAAATAAACTCAAAATGGATTAAAGATCTAAACATAAGACCAGAAACTATAAAAATCCTTGAGGAGAACATAGGCAAAACACTTTCGGACATATATCACAGCAGGATCCTCTATGATCCACCTCCCAGTATACTGGAAATAAAAGCAAAAATAAACAAATGGGACCTAATAAAAATCAAAAGCTTCTGCACAACAAAGGAAACTATAAGTAAGGTGAAAAGACAGCCTTCTGAATGGGAGAAAACAATAGCAAATGAAGCAACTGACAAACAACTAATCTCAAAGATATACAAGCAACTTATGCACCTC
>SJYC01025301.1:0-82894 GCA_006408675.1 Madoqua kirkii | reverse complement strand
AAAAAAAAAAGTTAATAAAAAAGACAAAGTCTTAGATAAGAATATGGGCTTTGAAATGCCCCCCAAAGGTTATCATAATGCAATACTAGTAAAGTACAAAGTAGGACATTCCTGCAAAATTTTGTTAAATAAAAAAAGAAAAAAAAACAATATTGAATGATTTGTTGAAGGTCAGAAACACAATTTTTCCCTTGTTTTTATTTTTTAAATACTGCAACAAAAATAACAAGGCAAATAACCCCAAACAGTTTCTGTGCTGTAAGACTATCTTAGTAGTAGCCACTGATGTTCCAAACCAAGAGTTGTAGCATATGAACCAAAGGATAAGAGCAAGGTAAGTCATGTTACCTGCTTGTGAGTGAAAATGACCAGTATATTAGTCCACTTCTGAAGATGAATTAATTTATGTTATAAAGTTAAACATATCCATCCCCTGAAAGTGAACATGTTAGTTGCTCAGTCATGTCTGACTCTTTTTGACCCCATGGACTGTAACCCACCAGGCTCCTCTGTCCATGAAATTAAGAATACTGGAGTGGGTTGCCATGCCCTCCTCCAGGGGTCTTCCCGACCCAGGGATCGAACCCATGTCTCCTGCATTGGCAGGCAGATTCTTTACCACTAGTGCCACCTGGGAAGCCCATGTGTCCTTGGATCAGTGTCTGGACCTGAGTCTGCTCATATCCGATGACTGACATCACAGCTCTTCCAGACATTCACGATCATCCTCATAGTCCCTTACACAAGTCCTTGCCTTTAACCAATATCCTCAGATTTGGTAACTCCTTCCACTCTTCTCTGCACTCCGCAAAGACCATCTTTCAGGATATGTTCAGCTAAATGTGCTCCATTTTTCTCCTAGGCTGCTCCCCGCTCCTAGTGTTCAGAGAGGACCAGTGTTCAGGCATTTGGATGCTCTGCTGTGCCATCAAGTCTGATGTCAGAGCAGACTCCTTCTTCCCTGTGCCTTTGTATCAGAGAGGAAGGAGTCTGAATGACATCTGCCAGGTCTTTTGTGCTGATTTTTCAAGGTTCAGAAAATACAATCCTATTGGCTGTAAATGTACAATACAGGCTTGCTTCTTCTTCAGGTGTAAGTATGTGCCGATTTTTTCCCTTCACAGTTCAATCATCTCTTGAGATCACCAGTAGCTTAATGTTAAAGAATAAAATACACATGTGAAAATGACTAGCTGATGGAATATCCTTGCCATTATTTGAGTTGAAGGATTAAAGGCTTATCTTTATCAATTTCTTTCTGTAAACTTGTCAATAGAGTTGTAAGCATCCATTCCACCTAGAGTCCTCTTAATTATTATCACTGCCATTTAGTTAAGTGCAATAGTCCCTCGGTTCCCCAAGGCATTTGAATCAGTAGGCACTTAGCTGAATTAGTTGTTGATGGTTAACCATGATGTCACACCATTCCACAGATTACCAGTATCTTGTTGCCAGCTAGGGAGGATCACTGTGTGTAGGTCCAACGGCACAACCTAATTAATCCCAGAATCTCAGCTTTGAGGATTGAGTTTCTTGGACAGTTTCTGGTACTCAGCACCATATCAGTCAGTGTCAAGTCAGAAAAGCAGAATCTATATGCTGTTGAAATAGACTGAGTTTAATATATGGAGTTGTTTGAAGGGATATTGAAGGAAGGACTTTCAGGCATAAAGGAAATACTGAAAATAAGAGGCAATAGAAGGAGCTCTCTTTTATAAATGAGAATATAGACGGAAGAGGCATGGGCTGTTACTTTCTAGAAGCTATGAGGATGAGGGGTCCCAAGTATTAGCACTGAGACCTCTGAGAAGAGATACAGCCCAGATGGTCCCAGCATCTCAGAAGTTCAGAGAGGCCACGGAGAGCTGAGACACACACCTCTAAGGAGCAGGAGCTACTTGTCTGCGCTAGTCCCTCTGAGTGGAAATGGCAGGACAATTCTGGGAGTGTGAACAAAAACCCTGGACCCTGAAACTACTTGCTACTCATCAGCCAGTGCTCCTGAGAGCCAGGGTAAGGAAGAAAGCTGCTGGAGAACTATGCAGAGAGAAGCAAGTGGATCAGTGAGGAGCAAGTCCCATCTGTGTCTTCCCACTTTCCTGTCTCCCCCCCAGAATTGCCTTTTGATACATCCTAACAGGGAGTATAGCTGGCTTTGTAGGGTCCCAGCACCAGTATCATGATAGAGAAGTATGGAATCTGGAATATATAAGATAATCTGTGGTCTTGATGGAAGAAGTAAAATTTTAATGGGCTTCCCTGCTGGCTCAGACAGTAAAGAATCTGCCTGCAATGGAAGAGACCTGGGTTTGATCCTTGGGTCTGGAAGATCCCCTGGAGGAGGAAATTGCAACCCACTCCAGTATTCTTGCCCAGACAGAGAAGCCTGGTGGGCTACAGTCCATGGGGTCACAAAAAGTCGGACACTGAACTACTAACACTTTACTTTTTTGCTCCTGATTTTTGCTCCTGTTAAATTCCACATGATTCTATGTGCCATGATTGATTTAAGTATTTATCTAAGAAATGAAACACACACAAGAGACATACTAGAATGATACTGGTAAATGTAAAGACAAAAGCATTCTGAGTGAGCAGCATAGTCTACTATGCCGGGGTCTGGCTTCAGAGAAAGCAAATTGCATATGAACTTGTGACTGCCAAGAGGTTGTTAGAAACAGAAATGATTGGAATTTCTTGGGTAGAATTTTGAATATTTATACAAATTATGTTCCATATTTTAAAAATAATTTTTATTTATTCAAATCTACAATGCTGTTGTTGATTGAATAGGGAACTCTATAATTTTGACTGCAAAGAAGTCTGACAACTTGACAACAGAGAAAAAAACCACTGCAGTATATTTTTTGACACATTATCAATTTTTATATGATCTTCATGTAACGCAGTGGAGGCAAAGACCATTATAACTGGCTTCATCTTTCCCAAACTTACGGTTGATTAAAATTCAACATTAAGCATCATTTTCATGTACATTTGGCTTTTAATCAAGAGATCAACACACATAAAGTTTATTATGCAAATGGGCTGTGTTCCTCTTTCATATCACAGCTCAGGAAACTTTGAAATATTTCAATTAAATTGGAAGTCTCTTCCACTCTGCCAGGTTTTTCTCTAGGATTATGCCTTACTAAATAAAAAAGGCAATCATAAAATTGAACAAGCTTTTAACCAGAAATAGAGCACCCCCAGAGTCTCAAGGACACTTCATGTGCAGGCTTTGCATTGGTCTGAGAGCTTCGCTTGATGGGCCCCCAGTGCTGTGAATAACTTCTGATCAAAGATCCACTGTATCGACTTGGGTGTTTTCTCTTTTCGGCGAGGAGTTTTGGATGCCCCTGAGTGACAGTGTTAGGCTACAAGAGAGATATCTATCTATGTGATTCACTGAGAAGAATCAAACTAGACCTCAAACTTCTATTATTCCTTGCACTCAAGTGGTTACTGGCTAATTATCTTACTCGTGGACTCAGAATCTAGTGAGGGATTTGGAGCTAGCCATAAATGCTCTTAATGGAAATATTGTTATCTCTATAAGAAAAAGGATGACTAAGAAAAAAAAAGGAGAAATAATTAAATTTCCTTGTGCTATTTTGTTTTCCGTTGGTTTAAAATAGAATAAATGTAATATGCCTAACTTTTTTCTCAGAGAGAGAATTTGCTGTTGGAAGAGATTTAAGAAAAATAAAATTTGTGCCTATTTTCACAGAAGGAACAATGAGATTTTTCTGAAGTAAGAGACATACGTTTTGGGGTAATAATTAGAAACTGAAATTTAAGGAACAATAAACATGTTACATCAAACTATAATTTCTCTTGAAATGAGATTTGAGCATAAGTAAACCAAAAATGATAGATTTTTTAATAAAAGACAGTGCCTTCAGCTACTGTATTTAATTATTGTTGGTTTCATTTAGAGAAATGTGTGTTTTTCAGAATAGAATAGCAGAACACACATAGAGAGGCGTGCACACACACATACAAACCAGCACCTAAAGTCATTTCATTGTTTTCCAGCCTCTCGCACACATACTTTTAAGTCTTCCAATGCAAGGGGACAGGTTCCTCTCTGGTCGGGGAGTGAAGATCCCATATGCCTCTTGACCAAAAAAAAAAAAAAGGCAAAAAACAGAAGCAGCATTGTAACAAATTCAATGAAGACTTTAAAAATAGCATCAAAAAAAACTTTTTAAAATTAAATAGTATGTGATGAAGCACATGAATATATACATATATAAAAGAAGTAATTCATTAAAACATGACCTTAATTCATATGGCCCTATAAAATATTTAGTAAGCAAACACACACATACACAAGTGCTGGAAGAACAGAGATATAAATAAAATTAGCAATGTAAAGCTGGGCTCCCAGGTGGCTCAGTGGTAAAGAATCTGCCTGCCAATGCAAGAGACACAAGAGATGCAGATTTGATCCCTACCTCTGGACGATAGGACTTCCCTGATACCTCAGCTGGTGAAGAATCCACTGCAATGGGGGAGACCTGGGTTCGATCCCTGGGTTGGGAAGATACCCCAGAGATGGGAAAGGCACTCCAATATTCTGGCCTGGAGAATTCCATGGACTACAGTCCACAGTGTCACAAATTGTTGGACACGACCCTGGAGTAGGAAATGGCATCCCATTCCGGTATTCTGGCCTGGAGAATTCCATGGACAGAGGAGCCTGGCTGGCTGTAGTCCACGGGGTCTCAGAGTCAGACACGGCTGAGTGACTGAGCACGCACACAGGGCAATGTAAGGCCAGCGCTGAAACTGGGCCACACTTACGAAGGCGGCAGAGTAGAGTAAGAGAAGCCAGATTTCAAAACTATCTTATGACAAAGCCAGACGCTGGCTATAAAGGAGCAACATTCAGCAACAAAACTTGTGGAACACAGCGCAGTCTGATGTTTTGACAACTGGCTACTGGCTACTGCTACTTGAACCCTTTCCAATGCAGCCACCTCAGAACTGTGTGTGCGTCCAGGGAAGAGCAGATGATAGCAGATCTGAAAGAACTGCCCAGCTGAGCTGAGTGGCACTTTCAATAGGGAGACACAAAAGAAGAATTATTCTCCTCTTCAATTTACTGCAGCTCTGTCCATCTCAGCACTGACAGCCTTGGTAGGTATGATGACCAGCTGGGGTCTGAACCTGTATTTTATGTTTTGTCTCAGATCTGCGGATTCAAAGAATAGCCAGGTGTGGGGAATTAAACAGCAGACCAGCCACAGTAAAGAATCGCCCGCTCTGATTCTAGAGCTCATGTTGGAATCTCAGAAGTGCTAGTGTGAAAAACCTTGAAAACTGCAGTCAGCCTGTGTAATCTGTTTATTAATTTTCAGTGGACTGCATTAGCTCCCAGAAGACTGGTATAACCTGAGCATCTATGAAGCATCTGCAAAGACAGGCTTATAGTAGTGAAGAAAACCGCTAGTTCAGTCCAAAGCTTAGTTACTGCCCCTCAGAAATTATTATCAAGATGAGACATTGTGAAACGAAAGGGTATTAGATCAGCAAAAATGTAGAATTCTTCAAAGCTTTATTTATGCCACATTGTATATAGATTTTAGTAGCCTGTTATTTGAAAACATGGACAATGTTAAGAAGTTAAGTAAGATCTCCATGGGAGCTTCTAGAAAGACTTTTAGTACTGAGCTTTAGAAAGACTTTTAGTATAAAATTTACCTGTATTTACTCTTGGAAACTTCAAACCCCACCCCTCTACCCCCAACCTGTAACTCAATTGGTAAGGAATTTGCCTGAAATGCTGGAGACCTGGGTTCAATCCCCGGGTTGGGAAGATCTCCTGGAGAAGAGAAAGGCTACCCACTCCAGTATTCTGGCCTGGAGAATCCCTTGGACTGCACAGTCCGTGGGGTCTCAAAGAGTCGGACAGGACTGAGTGACTTTCACTTTCATCCCTGAAAAACATAAAATAATATATAGATTTATAAAATAATATCGTATTTCCTAGGTGATTTTCTTAAAGCCTATAGAGTAAAGGGAATAACACATACAATTTCTTTGGTATCCTGCTTTTTTATATTAAATAACTTGCTTAACCAATGGTAGCATATTATCTAGAATCTCTAAACTTAGGGATTCATACAAACATGAGATAATGTTCTTACCACATACACACACAAAATGGTAATTATGTGATGTAGTGAAGATGTTAGTTAATACTAAAATGGTAATCATATTGCAATATATAAGTGAATCAAATCAATACTTCATATACCTGAAATTTATACAATGTCTGAGGTCAGTTAGGTTTCAGTAAAGCTGGGGACAATATGCATTATTTCCCAATTTTAAATATGGAGCATAAAATTGTAAAATGTCAGAACTGGAAGAGTCTACAAAGATAATCTTGTCCAAAGCTAAAATTTACAATTAAGAAACAGAATCCAACAAAATTCTCTAAAGCAATATCTTTCAAATAAAAAAATAGAAACAGGTAAGAATTAAAAACAAAATCACGTAGTTAAGGATATTGGTAATAAGAATGAGGAAAGAAGCAAGAAAGGAAAAAGAAGGGGAAATTGTGATTTTTATTTGTGGATACTACTGATACATGCTGTACATCACAGAGCAGCATTGGTTTTCTTTTTTTACTACACCAAAACACTAAATGAAGATTTTCAAAAACATTCAGACATACCACATTCATAATCCTCAAAGAAAACCACCTCTTTCAGAAAAGAGGACCTCATTTCATTAAGGAAAGCAGATATAGCATTTCTTGGCTTTTTTTTTTTTGCATTTTGCAACAATATCCTCACCCACAGAAAGAGAAGAATCATGGAAATATTCTTAAATGCCGACTCTCCTTAGGTATTTTGTTAGAATATCATTTTTCTCACTCCTTCTTGCCGGTCAGTCACTGATATGAAGCAGCCTGAAAATTGTCTCCCTTCCTTTCCATGCATGCTGCCTAAAGAATTTGTCTGGTTGCTGTTGCTGCTTTGTTTTTAACCTCTTAAGCTGCCACTTACTAATCTGCTATTCTTGCTTGTATTTACTTTCTGTTTCCTTATACTTTAAAATTCTGTATTAGTTGGAATTTAGATACAGTTGTTAATGAATGAGACCAAACTGTGGTGACTTCAGAAATCAGGTATATTCTTTCAAGAAAAGGAAGTCTGGAGGTAGCTGGTCAAAGGCTGGCATTGCAGCTAATTCTGTGACATGATTAATCAAGGACTTTTTTCTGATATCATTACTCTTTGCCTCACAAGCCCAAGGTTACCCCATGGTTTAAAATAGCTACTGGGCCTCCAGGGCATCAAGTTAAATAAAAACAACAATTGCAGATTTTCCTAAACCATAAGGAGAAGTATAGAATTTAACTGCAGATTTCAGACATATATTATTTTGTAATGCAGGTATGCAACAAGTCCATGGGGTCGGGGTCATAAACAGCTGGACACAACTATGTGACTGAGAACACACTACCCACAACAACTAGTTTAGTTAATAAGACTCTTAGAGAGAAAAGGTATTAAAAAAGCAGCATGGCAAAACTAAGATTTAAATACTCCAGTCATATAATTTTTTTTAAACTGTTAAAGGGCAAAAATATCACCACATAATGCTGTTTAAGAAACTTTAATTTTTCACAAAGTTCAGTTTAAAAACATAAACTAGATAAGGATGAGAAATAGAACTTTAGGCCGCCTTGAGGTTCAGGTGGACTTGACAGCTTAAATAAAAGGAGTCATGTACTTTCTACAAATGGATTCAATGGTTAAATTAAAATCTCATCAGAAAAATACAAATGGAAATGTGAAATTTACAATTTGAATAAGAAGCCAAATTTTAGAGATCCATATAAAAAAGTAACATTGTTTTAACTCTGGAGAGAACAACCAGTTCATGGAAGAAATATAAGACCAAATTTCCTTGGTTCCCTAAGAATTAAGGGCTCATAGAGAAGGATACAGGTAAACTAATTGCAAGCAAAAGGACTCTTGGAAGATTCCATTTACCATATTGATAGGAAACAAGAAAAACTATCAAAACCTGTTCACTAAGTTTGCCTGAGGAAAAAATTAGTACTCCAAAACTTCCTGCCATTTCTCTTATCTCCTGAGAGGCATTGTCTACAAATACAGAAAAATGGCAATACACTGGTATATTTGGAAGCTCTCCACCCACAATTAATTTCAGCTTTAGAGAAAATGCTAAGTAGTCTGAAAAAAAACACAATTGAAGACAAATTGTATTAAGTAAAAAAGGAAAAAAGAGTAATTTTTGCCTTGAAGCAAAATATCTGGTTGTATCATAAAATATTTTAAAAATCAGCAAACTTTTGCATGTATCAGTTGTAGAAAGCTTAAGGGAAAATTAATTTTATTTTCTCTGCTTTACTAGCACTACTCAAGTGGTAGAACTTTGTAACAGTTCTAAGTATTTTTCAATTTCTAATATAGACCTTCAATTTGGAGATTGTTATCACAGAATATTCCTTCTTTTTGTTATAACATGTAAAAATTTAATAAGCAGGATTTACTCAGCAAATAGAACTGTCTGATAAAATATATTTAAATTTCCTTTAATTTATCTGCACATATTCAGATTATAACTGATCCAGAAATTAGAACACTACATTATGTATGAGACAAAAAATGAGCAAAGATTACCCAAAGTCCCAGAGTCCCTATGGAGAAAAGACTAATGGGGCATAGAGAGAATAATTGGAACAAAATCCATAAGAATTCAGATCTATTCTTCTTAGATTAATGTAGATCTTTATTTTTGTATGAATATGATGAGGTTAAGAATATACCCTTAGGGCACTAACTCAAGGCCCACCTCAAAGATCTATTGTCTATAAAAAACTGATCTTCTGACCCAGTAGCCAAAACTCACCCTGCTTCCCTCAGAGAAATTAAGATCCTCAGCTAAATTAATCAAAGCATCTTCATGTCTTCTATTAGGATCATCTTTATTTTTAATTAATTAATTTTACTTTTGGCTGCCCTGGGTTTTCCTTGGGGCACACAGACTTTCTCCGGTTGCAGTTTTCTGGCTTGTCCTTGCAGTGGTCTCTCTTGTTGCAACGCATGCTCTAGAGCGCAGGCTGAGCAACTGTGGCCCACAAGTTTAGCTGCCACAGAGCCTGTGGGATCTTAATTCCTGGAACAGGATTGAACCCATGTCCCCTACATTGGCAGGGAGTTTTTAACCACTGGACCACCAGGAAAGTCCCTAGAATCGTCTCTAAATCCAAAGCTACTCTACTGAGTCTCTGTGGCTAATGTAAAACACACATTTTTCTAGTTAATTAATTATAAATAAATTTTGCTTTCTTCTCACACTGCCATTCATTTTTACAGTGTCCCTAATCAAGCAACTCTATGAGGCTTACACAGAGAAAAAGAATCTCATCATTGTAATTTTGTAGTTAGAGAAGTATCGGAGCCCAGGAAAGACTTTTGTCCCTTCTCATACCAAATGAGTCTTAATGCTTTCCTTCCTAGCAGTTATTTTTAAATAAAAAGAGTTGATACCAGCCTAGCTGTTCATAGTTAGTGTCTTGTAGAATTTCACTCCTAACCAGGAACAAAATAGGTTCAAAGGGTAAAAGCTGGCCCTTTCTAGGGCTTCCCTTGTGGCTCAGCTGGTAAAGAATCTGCCTGCAATGTGGGAGACCTGGGTTCAATCCCTGGGCTGGGAAGATCCCCTGGAGGAGAGAAAGGCCTGGAGAATTCCATTGGCTGTATGGGGTCAAAGAGTCAGACATGACTAAACAACTTTCACTTTTCTGGGGTACGTCAGTTTGCTGTAAATAAAGGAATAAGTATATATATACACCAAAAGTGTCTATGTTTGTGTTTGGAGTAATACTGATGTGATGCCTGCTGTCATCATTGTAAAAGCCAATAATTAAAAAAAAAAGATAATATTGAGTATAGAAAATACTAGATTATCATGCTAAATAGCTCACACTGGCAGAATCTTTATGCAAGAATCTTCTATAAAACAAACACAAAGCAGGAGGAGAATCAAAAATTCTGTCATAGATATGGAAATGTGGCCCCGAAATCAAAATATGAGCGCTGGAAATGATCAGAGTGTAAAATCCACGGGAATTACGTTTGGAAATGTTAGCATAGCCATCCAGTTGCCCCAGATAAAACTTCAGATGCACGTTTGCCAAAACCCGCCTTGAAGCAACACGGCAGAGACTAACTAACCATTAAGCAAACATTGTGAGAAAGCTGGAAGGAAATTTTTCTGAGACAGCAGAGCCTGGGGAATTCATGACTTTTGTGTGACTTAGATAATTAAGAAAAAGTAAAGGTAAGACTGAACTGGAACTATGTCGTAAAAGATCTTTTCAGCTCTTCAAAGAGATTCTGTATCACTTCCTTCTGCTATGGATATGGCAATATCCTAATAGTAGTTTGTTATCTGAACAGGTTGCACCAATTTCCTATAGAACTACACCCTCATAGTGGCTAAAACAAAAATAGATACTGTGTTTCCTGCTCGGACATTCAGATTTATCTGTCCAGCAATAGAGGAACAAATTTTACTGGCCCAGCCGTTTGTAAACTGTACAAAGATATGTCACTTATGTCATTTTCTTGTCATTCCCAATACTCTTGAAAAATAGGGGGGAAAAATAAACATTAAGCCTAAAATTTTTAGCTAACTAACCAGATGCCACTGAATTCCTATGGCTTCAATTACTACCCTTAGTTTATATGAGCTTCCCTGGTGACTCAGACGGTAGAGAATCTGCCTGCAATGCAGGAAACCTGGTTTCTATCCCTAGCTTGAAAAGATCCCCTGGAGAAGGAAATGGCTACCTACTCCCAGTATTGCTGCCTGGAGAATTCCATGGACAGAGGAGCCTGCTGGGCTACAGTCCATGGGGTCGCAAAAAGTCAGACACGGCTAACACTTCCTCTCTTTTTTTTTTTTTTTTTAACATTATCTGACCTTGTGGTCCTGCCTCTCGGATATGCAGAGACTGTCTCTTAATGGATCATTTATAAGCAGACCCCTGCAACTAGAAATGCCACCATTCATACCGAATTCCAACTTTTTAATGTTGCTCTAGCTGATCATTGTCAGGGAACGAACAAATATAATCAGTCTTACCATTAATGGCTACAGGCTGCCTTTCCTCAGAAAACCACCTAACCAGTTCCTCATGTGACCTAAAAATAGGTGAGCGAATATCCTGGAAGAGATATCAGAGAAAGATTACCTTTAAAACCTGCTGGCAGAAGATCTTATCAAGGACTCTATAGTCAGTACAGAAATTGATGACAAAGAATTCATCTTTGGATGCATATTTCTCAACTAAAACGACCACAAAAACCTATAAGAATTGGGATAACACCTATTAAGCAACCCTAAACTGTTGTTCTTCACAGAATTTTTGGAAGAGATTGGAACACGAATACAGATATTTGGAAAATGCAAACAAAACCACAGAGAGTTCTGCATAAGACGAGTGGAAAATTATTCTACATGTCACACCTTCATTTGTAGCACTTAAAAAAATTATTATCCCTTTGTTATATATTTCCTTTTTACAGTTTTAAAATTATATGCTTCTGACTTTGCCTCTTTCTTCATATTGGTAACAGTAGGACTTTCCTTAGGTTTAAGCTTTACCACCCTAATTTAATTTTCATGAGATATTGTTAGTTATCACTATTACAAATAATATTAGTGCTGTATTTCACTAATCTACCAGTACTGTAATGATATGTTTGTGTTTACACACAGATAAAGAAATGTTCTTGCTCTCCATAAGGGATGCATAAGGGCTATAACCATGTCATGATAACACCAAGAAACAATATATTATGACTCCAATAAGTTATTTGTGTCTCTTCTGAAGCTTCTGGATTGTCTATGTGGGAGATTATACTCTTCAGTGTTTGGGTTTAAGAAAAACTGTTTTGTGGAATTAGTAGTTACATCACTTCAACCTCTCACAAGGAATCTAAAGAGATAAAAATGTTTGGGGTGAAATAATAACTGTTGGAATAGATTTCTAAAAATATCAATTTAATCCATAGTAATGGCCATGGAACATTAAACGTTGAAAAGGAAAGAGAAGAACTTGCTTTTCTAAAAGTTGTTAGTATATTACATGTCCTAGACAAAGTGCTCCATGGACATGATCTGACTCTGGGGGTTTAGGTTTTAGAAACCTTCCATCGTATATCAGAGATATTGTCTGTAGTAAATGGTGATCCCTTGACTTCCAGTTACCTGTGCAGTCTGTCCATTACCTGTCCATTACCCATCAAAGAAAAAGGCTCTCTGGAGCCTGCTTGATTGACACAGGACTCTTCAAAGAAGTCAACTATTTGTCCTAAATAAATGTCTTATTCTCTCTGGCAATAGTTATCCATGTGGGGATAAACAAATAAAATATGTTTTTGTGGAGAAAAAATAAGAACTCATCACAAGGAAAACTCTCAAGTTTTATGGAGATTCAGAATATCTCTGGGAAAAGAAATTTGTTTAATTATTTCATATCAAATTTGATAGTTTAAATACTTAAATAGCAGGTGCTGTTTTAAAGTATGCCGAAGTTGTCTCCTGGTACACTTTGCTGATCATTATTTTATGTATGAAGAAAAAGCAATTTTAATGAATTGTGGAAGAATTTCACTGTTACTGGTTTTACATGAAGTTTCCTCTAGATAATGTTAAACTTTTAAAGAGGAAAATGATTGCTAATAAACTATAATAATAACCTTCTACATGTTTTATAACAGGAAGGAGCTTTGAGGGAATAGAATGGTCGCCATTTCAGTGGAATCCATTTGCATGCATGGCCATCAATGCATGTTATTATAAAAGTTGAATTGTGACATTCACTATAGGGCTTCATGGGAATATGAGCAGCTTGGACATAAAAGCTTAGGAATCATCAACTGCATCACAATTACCTATAAAGTAGAGGTTATAGAAATGTAAAAGAAATTGTCTCATCTTCTATGCAAAACGCCTTTAAAAACCTTTCATACGGTTTGCAATTTTGTCCTTTAATGAAACTCAGTAATACATTGAAAAAATAGGAGTATGTTCCACAGTCAAAAATCCCTGACTCTTCCAGGGTTCAAGAACTAGCCCAAAGCTCTGCTTTCAAAAGGTATACAATTCCTATCTCAGTTGGCTTATTTTAGATCAGAAAACTCCCATGGTCAATGCAGTAATTGTTCTATTAGGTCTTATTACATACGGTATCTTTTCTCGTCTCTGATAACATTACACGTGGAATCAGCCATGTGGTCTAAGCAGCTGTCTAGACCTGCTCTGGTGCATGTCTGAGTCTGGCTCCACTGAAAGCCAGCTTTTCCTGTCACAGACCGTGTAGGTCAGGGCACACACCTAAGTGTGAGACAGGCTGTCTGCAGAACTCAAAGAAACCCATCGAGTAGTGTGCCTTTCTTCTTTATCGTGGAAGCTTTTTTTCTTTTTTTTTTTTTAAGATTTTTGATGTGAACCATTTTTAAAGTCTTTGTTATATTCATTACAAAATTGCTTCTATTTTATGTTTTGATTCTTCGACTGAAAAAGGCATGTGGGATCCTAGCTCCCAGACCAGGGATTGAACCCTCACTCCCTGCATTGGAAAGTGAAGTCTTCACCACAGGACCACTAGGGAAGTTCCTTGATTAGTTTTAAAATAGGAGGTATTATGGGATTAAATGCAAAGATGCATGGTACAGATGAAAAGTGTCATCGTCACCAAGGTCTATTAAGAGGCTAAGGTAAGGTAATAAGGAGAATGTACAGATTGAACCAGATATGTACATTGGGAAAAGATCGGGGTGTTCAGACAGGGATAAAGGGACATGCATTGTAAGTTTTTCTGGGCTAACTCGTCACACAGAGGAGAACCAGGGCATTTTACTCTAGGCATGTTCACACTCTTTAGACATAGCTGGGTCCAAAAGATCCTGTCAGAATGAAATCTTTTGGGCATTTTTATGCACAATAATGTATGAAAAAGACATTACCTCACACTAACTCATTCCATTACAGCAGACTTTTGCTTGACACAAAATTCATTTTGACTTTTTGCTTTAATGAAGATGTTACTTTTATGATTACAAAAGACCTAATTACTAAGTTTGTCATTCTTCTTCCCTAATTCCATTAGTAATCAACCAAATGTATTATTAATTAAAAGACCATTAGCAAATGAATTGTAACAAAACAGCAGTTCAGATAATACGAGCTATTTAAAACATTCACATGCTTAGAGAATGAACCTGTTTTAGATTATGAGAAGTTATGAGCAGAAAGTCATGATTGACATCTGATTTCACCTGACAGATATCACCAAATCTCATAACATTTCTAACCCCAACATCCCCATGCCATCAGTGATCCTTTATTAGCATATACCCATGGATAATGTTCAATATATTTCTGGGACAAGTTTGCAAATTAATATATAATTTACAAAAATATTTTTAAAGTACAGTACATTTATTACTGTTTTGTGTACAAAGTGGTAAGTTATACCACAGATTGTCTATCAGTAACTTTTAAGTCATTTAATTATTTTTAAGAAATTGTTCATGTAATTTTTTGTATGAGGCAACTGTCACTAGAAAAGATGATCCTGTCTGAGGAGCAGGCTGATGTAGGTAAAGATGTTAAATTTTCCTAAAGACTCAGAAAATATGAAGTCTCCATGAACAGAACAGTGGCTTCATCGTCTGTGAAGTATTTTTCATTATACTGAACCCTTTCTTAGATTCTGCTAGAATAATAGCAGTGATGATATTTTGTGTAAATGCACTTTGTGTAAGCATACTTGAGTAATGTGTTATATAGCAAGTTACACACAAGAACATCACATTTGTGAGAGCTGTTTGCAATTGTCTTAATTTGATATTTTTGTTCATATTTATACACAGAAGCTCACAAACATCACTTTGTTAGTTTCAGGACAACTGGAATGAAAGAGCCTGAATATTTATTATCACCTATGTTGAATGCATATTCACATAATATTAGCTATTCTAGTAGTTTTTTCCTTCAGAATACTTTTTTGCTCTTCTTTCAAGCATATTACATGTTCCCATTTTTATGTCTTCCACTTTTATTTATCATGTTTTAAAGTCATATACTTATTATTTTGATTTGAATAGCTGAAGTGAAGTGAAGTGAAGTGAAGTCGCTCAGTCGTGTCCAACTCTTTGCAACCCCGTGGATGTAGCCTACCAGCCTTCTATGTCCATGGGATTCTCCAGGCAAGAATACTGGAGTGGGTTACCATTTCCTTCTCCAGGGGATCTTCCCGACCCAAGGATTGAACCCAGGTCTCCCGCATTGGAGGCAGACGCTTTAACCTCTGAGCCATCAGAAACAGTACTTTTTTGTAAAGCAAAATACATAACTGACATTTTGAATGACAACTTTAAAGCTTAATTTAATTTCTAATATCTATTAGAAATTTCATATATATTAGAAAGTAAACTTTCTTAATTATATATATAGTAAGATATAGTGGTATGGTAGGTAATGCCAAATTAATTATTCATTTTTTTCTAAAATGTGACCAAAACTACAAACTATTCTGTCATTACATCATCAGAATCTATAAAAATCTAATAATGTTTTTATATGAACAGTTCTTATTGAAACATTTCTCTTGAGCCACAACAATACAGTTTCATATATTATTTTGGCTATTGTCTATTCTGGCCACAGGAATTAAACAAAAATAAGTGCAGTTTCTGGTCTTCTATAAGGTTCAAAAGACTTACTTTTTATCATACTTTTTAAGCAATAGTAATAATCTTTTACAAAGTTACTTTTATTCTGGGCTTTGGTTTCTAATATTTTATTTGAATTTCTGAATTTATACATTCACAAGAATATGTAAATTGCATTTAGATAAAAATTCAGTTCAGCTCAGTCGCTCAGTTGTATCCGACTCTTTGCGACCCCATGAATCTCAACACGCCAGGCCTCCCTGTTCATCACCATCTTGTATTAGGAAAGAAAAAAAAACCCAACAATTTAGAAGTGGGAGCAGCAGGTTGTTTTGTGTATCATATACACCAAGGAGTCTTCTAAAGCATTGTTGTTACAGAATGAGCCCCCAAAATATCTCTGCTCGTGGGACGGCACAGATACTCCTGTGATGGAGAACAGAACACGTGCTCTGATGGAGCTGAAACAGAAGGACCTTGGTGATCACTGAGAAATCTGGCACATGTTACCTTCAGCAGCAGCACTCATGTGGGGACTTGTGTTGTTAATGTTTCTGCTTTCTGTAGGTTAATTCTATTGTCTTTAAGCATTGTGCTGTTGTTATTTAGTTGCTAAGTCATATCTGACTCCTTTACAACCCCATGGACTGTAGCCCACCAGGCTCCTCTGTCCATGGGATTTCCCAGGCCAGAATACTGGAATGGGTTGCCATTTCCTTCTCCTAATCCAGGGATTGAATCCACATCTTCTGCTTTGGCAGATGGGTTCTTTACCGCTGAACCAGGAGGAAAGTCCACTTAAGCATAGACACGGGGCTTATTTCAGAATTTTAATCCTTTAAAGAGCCGTGTCAAAGTTTATTTCCCTACAGAAGAGGGAGTAGGTTAGTGTTTAAGGCTCAGGGATGATTTAATGGGGTGATAGTATGTATTTTGCTCCTTAACTGGTAATTTTTGTGGTTCAAATGGTAAAGAATCTCCAATGTAAGAGATCTGGGTTCAATCCCTGGGTTGGGAAGATCCCCTGGCCAATCCCCTGGAATGAGAAAGGCTACTCATTCCAGTATTCTGTCTGGCCTGGAGAATTCCATGGACGTCATAGTCCTTGGGGTCACAAAGAGTTGGACGTGACTGAGCGACTTTCACAAACTCTCTTGAAAGGAGAAAAAGGTGTATATATTGCGGTTTATTTTCCAATCCAGCAAAACCCAATTTTTCTCCGCTTTATAATAACATTATCAATGTGAATATGTCAAAATGCACTTGGCATTAAAATGTTTGTGTCAGAATAGCATATACCTTGAGGAAGTGTTGAGAGATAAGATCTAACCAGTAGATCAGAGCCTAATAGTATGTATCATTGGAGTGCATGGTCATGAAATCTGTAGATGCAGAGTCATTACTGGGGTGGTGTCAAGGGAATATGGTTGTGGAAGTGGTGTTTTGGGAGGACTGATTTACTCCATAGCTAGGATTTGTTGTTTAGTATCTAAGTCGTGTCCAACTCTGTGTGACCCCATGGACTGTAGCCTGTCAGGCTCCTCTGTCCATGGGATTCTCCAGGCAAACATACTGGAGTGGATTGCCATTTCCTCTTCTAGGGGACCTTCCCAACCCAGGGATCAGATCCAAGTCTGTTACATCTCCTGCATTGGCACATTCGCTACCACTGAGACACTGAGGAAGCCTAGGATAGTTTTGAGTTTGGAGAATATAAAGAAAAATGTCACTTAATCACCTATAATTAAGTCATACAAGAGTGGAAATGAGAAGAGCGATTTCAAAGATAGAAAACAGGATTATGAGAAGTATAGTATATTGAAATGAAAAGCAACAAAGATTATTAAATATAATATCCCAGTTTGTTTTCTGTCATATTAAAAAAAAATTCAAATGTAGGCGACCCAAGGCTGGTAGAGTTAGTTGCTTAATGTCCTTGCCAGGAACTTGGGTTCACATCTGCTTTCCAGATAGAAAGAAGAGGGAAGGGGGAGGGGGAAGTTGGAACAAGGAGCATTGGTGCCATTTATCAACAAAAGAAAATAATTACGCAAACATTCTTCAACTTCCCCTTAGGTCTCATTCGTTAGAACTATATGTGTGCCCACTGACCGTATCAACTGGCTCCCTTGTCTCCTGGCATCTGGTGGGAGGGGGGCGGGTGGCCAGAACCACCAGGAGACTGAGAGTTGGGAGTGTTTACTCTCTGCCTCTCCCAGCAGGGCCACAGTCTGCCAGTGAAGAAGTCGGCTTGCAGAGGCAACAGCCCACATCAAACGGTCCTCTCCTATAGTTCGGCTCTCACAGATACGACCAATCTCCCTCCCCTTTTACCCCTTTAAGTATCTCTCACTGATTTCTCTTGAGCTTCCCAAGCGGTGCTAATGGTAAAGAATTTGCCTGCCAATGCAGGAGACCTTGAAGATTCCGGTTCAATCCCTGAATTGAACAGATCCCAGGAGGAGGGCATGGCAGCCCACTCCGGTATTCTTGCTAAGGAAATCCATGGACAGAGGAGCCTGGCGGGCTATAGTCCATAGGGTCACAAAGAGTTGGACACGACTGAACACACACCCACACCCACACACACACACACACACACACACACACACACTGGTTTCTCTTAACTCTGAGTGCTACTCGTTTCCTACTGAAACTCAAGCTAATGTATGGGGACACAAAATCAATTAGAAAAATCTTTTCTGAATAAAACTGGGGAAAAAGAAATCAGTAGATCAGCTGCTTAATAAAAAATTAAAAATTCTCAAATTTGCACGAAAAACATGACCTAAGAAAAATTTTAAACAACCAATAAATTATTCTTATGTGAAGGTGAATGGCAGGCATTATGATTTTTAAAGACTTATATATAAAAGGGACCAGAAAATATGGCATCAGTGTGTTCATCCTTTTGACTGCAAGGAGATCCAACCAATCCATTCTAAAGGAAATCAGTCCGGAAGGACTGATACTGAAGCTGAAACTCCAATACTTTGGCCACCTGATGTGAAGAACAGACTCATTGGAAAAGACCCTGATGCTGGGAAAGATTGAAGGCAGGAGGAGAAGGGGACGACAGAGGGTGAGATGGTTGGATGGCATCACTGACTCAATGGACAGGAGTCTGAGCAAGCTCCAGGAGTTGGTAATGGAAAGGGAAGCCTGATGCTGCAGTCCATGGAGCTGCAAAGAGTTGAACACAACTGAGCAGCTGAACTGAACTGTGTTCATCCTTTTAAAAATACTTAAAGTGTATATATTGTGGGGTTTGAAATCAGTTAATGTATATATAATTGAAACTAAATAAAATGTCAGATTTTTTCTGAAAAATCACATTTTACTTTTGTTCAAATAATAAAACAAGGAATATTACTTTTGAAAAATTGTTCAGAAGTTAAGTGTTTCCTGTACTGCTTACCAAAATTTCTGGGAGTTATAGTTGAATCTGATAATTAATGAATAATAAAATGAATCACTTTGAAACAGTAAACAATAGCCACAGAGTAGAATTTACCACAAAATATATCTTCCAAGACATTCAATGAGAATAAAACAAAAAAAGTAATGGAAAGACAGGATGCTCATCAAAAGCAAAAAGAATAAATTGTAGGTAACAGAACTAGAACTAACCTGAATACTTAAGTTATAACAATAGCTAAAAATAAAACAATTTGCTTGCTGTTTGTTTTCCTTAAACAACAAATAAGCAAGAAACTGACTAATGGGGGTCAAGCAGAAAATTCTATATTTCCTACAAATTTTGATGACACTAAACAGCAGAAGTAGCTTTATAGGCATATTAAAACAGGCACTTCAGTTCAGCCCCTCATTCATGTCCAGTTCTTTGCAGCCCCATGAATCATAGCATGCCAGGCCCCCCTGTCCATCACCAACTCCTGGAGTTCACTCAAACTGATGCCCAATGAGTCGGTGATGCCATTCAGCCATGCCATCCTGTGCCGTCCTCTTCTCCTCCTGTCCCCAATAACTCTCAGCATCAGGGTCTTTACCAGTGAGTCAACTCTTAGTGTGAGGTGGCCAAAGTATTGGCGTTTCAGCTTCAGCATTCAGTTTTCAGCTTCAGAAGAACACTCAGGACTGATCTCCTTTAGGAGGGACTGGTTGGATCGCCTTGCAGTCCAACGGACTCTCAAGAGTCTTCAACACCAAAGTTCAAAAGCATCAATTCTTTGGCGCTCAGAGTTCTTCACAACCAACTCTCACACCCATACATGACCACTGGAAAAGCCATAGCCTTGACTAGACGGACCTTTGTTGGCAAAGTAATGTCTCTGCTTTTGAATATTCTGTCTAGGTTGGTCATAACTTTCCTTCCAAGAAGTAAGCATCTTTTAATTTCATGGCTGCAGTCACCATCTGCAGTGATTTTGGAGCCCAAAAAGTAAAGTCTGACACTGTTTTCCCTTCTATTTCCCATGAAGTGATGGGACCAGATGCCATGTTCTTCGTTTTCAGAGTGTTGAGCTTTAAGCCAACTTTTTCACTCTCCTCTTTCACTTTTATCAAGAGGCTTTTTAGTTCCTCTTCACTTTCTGCCATAAGGGTGGTATCATCTGCATATCTGAGGTTATTGATATTTCTCCCAGCAATCTTGATTCCAGCTTGTGTTTCTTCCAGCCCAGCATTTCTCATGATGTACTCTGCATAGAAGTTAAATAAGCAGGGTGACAATATACAGCCTTGACGTACTCCTTCTTCTCTTTGGAACCAGTCTGTTGTTCCATGTCCAGTTCTAACTGTTGCTTCCTGACCTGCATACAGGTTTATCAAGAGGCAGGTCAGGTTTTCTGGTATTCCCATGTCTTTCAGAATTTTCCACAGTTGATTGTGATCCACAGAGTCAAAGGCTTTGGCATAGTCAATAAAGCAGAAATAGATGTTTTTCTGGAACTCTCTTGCTTTTTTTGATGATCCAGCAGATGTTGGCAGTTTGATCTCTGGTTCCTCTGCTTTTTCTAAAACCAGCTTGAACATCAGGGAGTTCATGATTCACGTATTGCTGAAGCCTGGCTTGGAGAATTTTGAGCATTACTTTACTAGCATGCGAGATCAGTGCAATTGTGTGGTAGTTTGAGCTTTCTTTGGCACTGCCTTTCTTTGGAATTGGAATGAAAACTGACCTTTTCCAGTCCTGTGGCCACTGCTGAGTTTTCCAAATTTGCTGGCATATTGAGTGCAGCACTTTCACAGCATTATCTTTCAGGATTTGAAATAGCTCAACTGGAATTTCATCACCTCCACTAGCTTTGTTCATACTGATGCTTTCTAAAGCCCACCCGACTTCACCTTCCAGGATGTCTGGCTCTAGATGAGTGATCACACCATCGTGATTATCTTGGTCATGAAGTTCTTTTTTTGTACCATTCTTCCATGTATTCTTGCCACCTCTTCTTAGTATCTTCTGCTTCTGTTAGGTCCCTACTATTTCTGTCCTTTATCGAGCCCATCTTTGCATGAAATGTTCCCTTGGTATCTCTAATTTTCTTGAAGAGATCTCTAGTCTTTCCCATTCTGTTGTTTTCTCTATTTCTTTGCATTGATCACTGAGGGAGGCTTTCTTATCTCTCCTTGCTATTTTTTGTAACTCTGCATTCAGATGCTTATTCTTTCCTTTTCTCCTTTGCTTTTCACTTCTCTTCATAGCTATTTGTAAGGCCTCCTCAAACAGCCATTTTGCAGTTTTGCATTTCTTTTCCGTGGGGATGGTCTTGGTCTCTGTCTCCTGTACAATGTATGAATTTTAGTCCATAGTTCCCTAGGCACTCTATCTATCACATCTTATCTCTTAAATTTATTTCTCACTTCCACTGTATAATCATATGGGATTTGATTTAGGTCATACCTGAATGATCTAGTGGTTTTCCCCACTTTCATCAATTTAAGTCTGAATTTGGCAATAAGGTGTTCATGATCAGAGCCACAGTCAGCTCCCAGTCTTGTTTTTGCTGATTGCATAGAGCTTCTCTATATTTGGCTGAAAAGAATATAATCAATCTGATTTCAGTGTTGACCATCTGGTGTCCATGTGTAGAGTCTTCTCTTGTGTTGTTGGAAGAGGGTGTTTCTCATGACCAGTGCGTTCTTTTGACAAAACTCTATTAGCCTTTGTCCTGCTTCATTTTGTACTCCAAGGCCAAATTTGCCTGTTACTCCAGGTATTTCTTGACTTCATACTTTTGCATTCCAGTCCCCTATAATGAAAAGGACATCTTTTGGGGGTATTAGTTCTTGAAGATCTTGTAGGTCTTTATAGAACTGTTCAACTTCAGCTTCTTCAGAGTTACTGATTGGGACATAGGCTTGGATTACTGTGATATTGAATGGTTTGCCTTGGAAACAAATAGAGTTCATTCTGTCATTTTTGAGAATGCATCCAAGTACTGCATTTCGGACTCTTTTGTTGACCATGATGGCTACTCCATTTCTTCTAAGGGATTCCTGCCTGAAGTAGTAGATATAATGGTCATCTGAGTTAAATTCACCCATTCCAGTCCATTTTAGTTCGCTGATTCCTAGCATGTGAACGTTCACTCTTGCCATCTCCTGTTTGACCACTCCCAATTTGATTTGATTCATGGACCTGACATTCCAGGTTCCTATGCAATATTGCTCTTTACAACATTGGACCTTGCTTCTATCACCAGTCACATCCACATGTAGTAGATATAATGGTCATCTGAGTTAAATTCACCCATTCCAGTCCATTTTAGTTCACTGATTCCTAGAATGTCGACGTTCACCCTTGCCATCTCTTGTTTGACCACTTCCAATTTGCCTTGATTCATGGACCTGACATTCCAGGTTCCTATGCAATATTGCTCTTTACAGCATCGGATCTTGCTTCTATCACCAGTCACATGCACAGCTGGGTATTGTTTTTGCTTTGGCTCCATCCCTTCATTCTTTCTGGAGTTATTTCTCCACTGATCTCCAGTAGCATATTGGGCACCTACTGACCTGGGGAGTTTCTCTTTCAGTATCCTCTCATTTTGCCTTTTCATGCTGTTCATGGGGTTCTCAAGGCAAGAATATTGAAGTGGCTTTCCATTCCCTTCTCCAGTGGACCACGTTCTGTCAGACCTCTCCACCATGACCCGCCTGTCTTGGGTTCCCCTGCAGGCATGGCTTGGTTTCATTGAGTTAGACAAGGCTGTGGTCCTAGTGTGATTAGATTGACTAGTTTTCTGTGAGTATGGTTTCAGTGTGTCTGCCCTCTGATGCCCTCTTGCAACACTTACCATCTTACTTAGGTTTCTCTTACCTTGAGCGTGGGGTATCTTTTCACGGCTGTTCCAGCAAAGCACAGCTGCTGTTTCTTACCTTGAACGAGGGGTATCTCCTTACCGCTGCCTTCCTGACCTTCAGTGTGGGATAGCTCCTCTAGGCCTTCCTGTTTCTGTGTAGTCACTGCTCCTGGGGTAGATCTTCCCGGCCACCAGCCCTGGTCTCGAGTGTGGGTGGCTCCTTTCAGCCGCTGCCCCTGGCCTCAGGCTCGAGCTCAGGGTGGCTCCTCAGGGTTACCGGGTGGCTCCTCCCAGCTGCTGCCCCTGAACTCTGCATTCAGATGGATATATCTTTCCTTTTCTCCTTTGCCTTTCACCTCTCTTCTTTTCTCAACTATTTGTAAGGTCTCCTCAGACAACCATTTTGCCTTTTTGCATTTCTTTTTCTTTAGGATAGTTTTGATCATCACCTCCTGTTATTTCGAACTTCCATCCATTGTTCTTCAGGCACTCCGTCTATCCAATCTAATCCCTTGAATCTGCTTGTCACTTTCACTGTATAATCATAAGGGATTTGATTTAGGTCATACCTGAATGGTCTAGTTCTTTTCCCTATTTTCTTCATTTTAAGTCTGAATTTTGCAGTAAGGAGTTTATGATCTGAGCTACAGTCAGCTCCTGGTCTTGTTTTTGCTGACTGTATAGAGCTTCTCCATCTTTGGCTGCAAATAATATAATCAGTCTGATTTCAGTATTGACCATCCGATGATATCCATGTATACAATTGTCTCTTGTGTTGCTGGAAGAGGGTGTTTTTATGAATAGTGAGTTCTCTTGGCAAAACTCTATTAGCCTTTGCCCTGCTTCATTTTGTGCTTCAAGTCCAAACTTGCCTGCTACTCCAGGTATCTCTTGACCTCCTACTTTTGCATTCCAGTCCCCTATGATGAAAAGGACATTTTTTTTTTTTTGGTGTTAGTTCTAGAAGGTCTTGTAGGTCTTCATAGAACCATTCAACTTCAGCTTCTTTGGCAAGGCAAACCATTCAAGTCCATGTCCCAACCATTCATGTCGAAGAAGCTGAAGCTGAGTCGTTCTGCAGATATCTGCAGAATATCTCAAAGATATTTTTGTGTGTATCCTTTGATGGGAAACACGACTTTGCCCGTAGGCTGCTCTTGGCTGTTTCTCCTTAGTCTCCCATTCCCTCCCTTCCCTAATTAACAACTGCTTGAACCTGCCCATCTGAACTCAGGGAAGGTTGAGGAGGCTGAATGAAGACTGTTTCCTATAATCAAAGAAAAGGGGACACAGCAAGACTTTGTGCCTAGGAGCCTGCAGGGCCCTGTGGAATCATGGTGAACTTTTTCTGTATATAGTTTAAAAAAATATGTGTTTAAGGAGTGAGATGAAAAGATTGAACGTGGTTTTTCTTCCCCCTAGGATATATGCATTACAAAATTTTTTCCTCCAAAATTGCCTCTTGCTTTCCCAAGCTTCCCTTGTCCTGAATCTACTTTCTCCTGAGTCCTTTCTCCCAGCTAGGAGGATGGGGAGCAGGATGGAGGGAATGTGGACTCTGGAAGCAAGTGGCCCTGGGCCAGGACCCGCATCCCCCGAGCTGCACGAGCTCCAGGAAATCACTCCACCTCTCTGAGTCTAGGTTCCTAATCTGTACGAAGGGTTTATTTAGGTCTTGGTTCTCGACACACCAACTGTGTGACCTTGAGTAAGTAATTCAGCTTCTGGGGTCTGTTTCTCATCTGTACAAGGTGGCTGCTGGTGGACCATATCTCCACTCCTAGCCACGGTCAATCCAGTCCACTGCCTGCTCTGACCTCAGAGACAGGCCCCTCCTCTCACCTCTCTGCAGACAGACACCTCCTAAGCCTGACTGTTCCCTGACAAATCCTCTATCCTCTGCATTTGCACAGGGGACAGCTGGGAAGCTGAACCGCAAGTATCCAAAAGGAGGACCACCTGAAGGGTGTGTGGTGTGGAGGTAAGACCTCACCTCCAGAGCCCCAGGAATAGGAGGGTCTGGCTAGGGCCTGGGCTCCTTTCCACCACCAGCTAGGGAGTCCCTCCATTCTTCCCTCAGTGATGGTGTATACTAAGGACTTGGGGCTTGGGGATCCCCTGTTTGGTTCTTGGATCTTGGAGCAGACACCCTGCTGCAGGAAATCCCTCTACAGCTCAGATTACAGCCTGGCTTCCAGGCTGCCTCCATACCTGTCTCTCCCTTAGAATTTTCCTTCATCTCCCTCTCGGGGCAAGCCCCAGGGAGGGATTCAAAGTGGATTTTTAAGCATCTCTCGACTCCGCTGTTTCTCAGGAGCCCCATATTTCACCCTCTGGAGGAACTCAGTGACTTCTCACCCTTCCCCCTTCCACCCTTAGCTGGTTGGGACATTCTCACAGGTGTGAATGGTGGTCTTAAACCCAAAGATGAAACTCTGATAGTAGCATTGCAGCCATCCACTCCTGAACTGGAGACAGGATATGGAGGATGGCAGATTTTCCCCAATGGCCCTGGAATCACTCCAAGTAGGAACAGACACAACTCAGGGAGAAAATGTCTCATGCTGGCTGCCAGCTGTTTGGCTTCCTCTTCCAATTTGCCAGTGTGTGCGTGGCTTTCTCAGTGCCAGCTTCAGCTCCAGCACCTAAACCCTCTTGGGTTTGATGGGCCTGGAGTTTTCTTCTGGCACCAGATGCAGGCAGGAAATACTGACATATCCTGAGAAACTGTGGTTGGTGCCCAGAGCTACACTCCCTTAATCCCCACCTACCATCTGGGAGCAGAAATTGGAAGTCTGCTCCAGCCTCCTGCCTGTTTTCTGAAAAGGGGTCAGCTCCGGCAGGAAGCCACACCAGCAAGGTGTCACCCTCAACTCCTCAGCTCACATCCTGGCATCCTCAGTGTCCCCTCTCCTAAAGGCTCACATTGACTTAATTATTTCTGCCAGCAGGTGAACCTCCCTCTCCACCCTTGGTCTCCCCTGGCAGTCTCCTTCTGCAAAACAAAGGGCACTGCTTGCTGGCATCCTTGAAAATCCACCTTCCCTACACAGATGTGTGGACTTGGGTGCTGAGTGAGACTGGAGCTCAGAAGTTGCCACGTTTGAAATATCCGTCCCACATGCAAGCATGCCTGGCCAGATTGATCTTCCTGCCTCCCTTCCTCCTGCTCACAATTGGATAGGTTTTCACACAGGCAGACAGACAGACAGACAGACACACACACACACACACACACACACACTCACACACACACACACATACCCCAATCAAGATTGGGAACAATCCATCAAGCCCCAAGTTTCCTCATGCCCTTTTGGGATCTCTCCCACCTTCCCTCATTCCCCCACCCTCAAGCAAACCTTAATGTCTCTCTGTCATTATACATCAATTTTCATTTTTAGATTTTTTTGATAGATGGAGTCTTATAGTATGAATTCTTTTTTGTCTGCTTTTTTTCACTCAGCATGATTATTCTGAGATTCATCTGTGTCATTGCTTGGTATAAATAGTTCATTCCCATTTGCATTACAATCAACTATGTGAATATATCACAGTTCATTTATCCATTCACCCTTTAATGGGCATAGAGGTTGTACCCAAATTGGGGCTGTTATGAGGTTTCCCAGGCAGCGCTAGTGGTAAAAGAACCTGCCTGCCAATAAGGGAGAATGTAAGAGACATGGGTTTGATCCCTGGGTCAGGAAGATCTCCTGGAGGAAGGCATGGCAACCTACTCCAGTATTCTTGCCTAGAGAATCCCATGGACAGAGAAGCCTGGCAGGCTGTGGTCCAGAGGGTTGCAAAGAGTTGGACATGACTGAAGTGACTTAGCATGCACGCATGTACATTTCACGCTTGAGTTTCTATATGGACAAAAGCTTTTATTTCTCTTGGGTAAATACACAGGAGTGGAATGACCAGATCATATGGTGGATGTATGTTTAATATATAATGTATGTATGCAAATACATGTATAATATATACTACTTTAATATAAAATATAGTGTATATAATAGTAAAACATACATAAAATTTATCATCTTAACTGGTATAAATGTACAGTTCAGTAGTGTTAAACATACATTGTTGGACAACCAATCTCCTGAACTTTTCCATCTTGAAAAACTAAAAGTCTATCCTGATTAACCAACTCCCCATTTCCCCCTTCCCCTAGGCCCTGACAACCACCATTCTATTTCTATGAGTTTGAATACTTTAGATACCTCATGTCAGTGGAATCATAACAGTATTTGTCTTTTTGTGACTGGTTTATTTCATGTATAATGTCCTCAAGATTCAGGCATGTTGTAGCATGTGACAGGATTTCCTTCCTTAAGGCTGGATAATATAGACCATGAATATAGACCAAGTTTTCTTTATCTATTTATTTATCAATGGACATTTGGGTTGCTTCCACCTCTTGACTATTGTGAATAATACTGCAAGGAACATGGATGTGCAGATATCTCTTCGAGATCCTGTTTTCAGTTCTTTTAGATATGTATAGACTGAGACACATACCCACAATGTATGTTTGACTTTTTAAGAAGTTGCCAAATTACCTTCCAAAGTGATTGTATCATTTTACATTCCCAATGGTGTATAAGGATTCCAGTGTCTCCACATTCTTACCAACACTTGGTATGGTCAATCTCTTTTAGTTTTGTGTTTTTTTAAAAAATATTTATTTTGCTACACTGGATCTTAGTTGCAGCATGTAGAATCTCTTAGTTGTGGCATTTGAACTCAGCTGTGGTATGTGAGCTCTAGCTCCCTGACCACAGGTTGAACCTGGGCCCCCTGCATTGGGAGTGTGGAAACTGAGCCCCTGGATTCCCCAGCCACTGGAAGTTCCCTGGTCAGTCTTTTTAATAGTAACCATTCTAATAGGTGTGTTGTGATATCTTACTGTGATTTTAATCTGCATTTCCTTAATGACTAATAATGCTGAACATCTTTTCATTTGCCAATTAGTTGTTCAAGTATATTCTTTGGTGAAGTATCTGTTTAACTCTTTTGCCCAGTTTCCCCCTAGACCTTTATTTGTTAAGCTTTATTTTTTTGAATTGTTTTAGATTTACAGGAAAAATGTGAAAACAGTACAGAGAGTTTCCGTATACCCCACATCTAGGTTTCCCTATTATTTTGTCTCACACTTGTTAGATACTATAGCATAGAACATAGTGCATACTCTGGTGTATTGTTTATAATTAGTGAGCCAACACTGATAAACTGTTACTGGCTGAAGCCCATTCTTTATTCAGATTTCCTCAGCTTTTGCCTCATGTCCTTTCTCTGGCCCAGTACCCCGTCCGGGATCCCATGTCACATCTAGTTGTTCCGTCTCCCCAAGCTCGTCTTGTCTGTCACAGTTGCTCAGACTCTCCTTGTTTTTAATGACCGGTGTACTTTGGCCACCTGATGCAAAGAACTGACTCATTTGAAGAGACCCTGATGCTGGGAAAAATCGAAGGCAGGAGGAGAAGGGGATGACAGAGGATGAGACGGTTGGATGGCATCACCAACTCAGTTGACATGGTTTGAGTGAACTTTGGGAGCTGGTGATGGACAGGGAGGCCTGGCGTGCTGCAGTCCATGGGGTTGCAGAGTCAGACTCGACTGAGCGACTGAACTGAACTGTGCTGTGCTTAGTCACTCAGTCATGTCTGACACTTTGCAACTCCACGGACTGTAGCCCACCAGGCTCCTCCATCCATGTGGATTCTCCACATAAGAATACTGGAGTGGGTTGCCATGCCTTCCTCCAGAGGATCTTCCCAACCCAGGGTTCAAAACCAGGTCTCCCTCATGGCAGGTGGATTCTTTACTGTCTGAGCCACCAGGGAAGCCCAAGAATACTGAAGTGGGTAGCTTATCCCTTCTCCTGTGAATCTTCCTTACTCAGATATTAAATCAGGGTCTTCTGCATTGCAAAGATTCTTTACCAGCTGAGCTACCAGGGAAGCCCTTTTAATGAACAACTGGCCAGATATTTTGTAGGATGTCCCTCAGTTGGGGTTTGCTTGATGTTTTTTCTCATGGTTAGACTGGGGTTGTGGATTTGGGGGAGGGAGACAACTGATACAAAGTACCATTCTCGTCACATTGTATTGAGGATACATGCTGCCTACACGACATATCACTGATGACATTGACCCTGGTCACCTGCCTGAGGTCGTATTTCTGGTGTCTCCACTCTAAAGTTACTCTTTCTGCTTTCCATACTGTGCTCTTCGGAAGGAAGTCACTATGCAAAGCCCGCATGGAAGGAGTAGATTATTTTCCACTTCTTTAAGGGCCAAAGTATCCACTGAAATTATTGGGAATTCTGCATGAGAGATTTCTCTTTCTTCCCATTGACTTACCCTATTCAATCATCTGTTTATATCACTACAGACTTATTTTTTACTGTGAGTTATTATTCAGTCCTACTTTATTTATTTTGTTAGTCAGATTGTTCCAGTTTTGACCACTGGCTCTTTGCCCATTTACAAGATGGAATTGGTTATTTTCTTATTAAGAGCTTTTATGTGTCCTCTATAAATGCCCTTTTTCAGAAATACTATTTGCAAATAATTTCTCCGAGTCCGTGATTTCTCTACCCAACTCTTTAAGAGTGTCATCTGAAAAGGAGAAATTTTTTATTTCAGGAGGATCCATATTAATTTTTATCCTTTGTGGATCACGCTTTTGGTGTCTTTATCTAAGAAATCTTTGTTTCAGTCAAGATTACAAAAAATCTTTCTCCTTTGTTTTCTTCTAGAGTATTTTTAATGTTTTAAAATACAAAGGTTTTATTATTAAAAATCAAATAATTGAGTCATGGTGAACTCAGTTCAATTATTTTAGGCAATTACAGTATACAAGGAGATTAACATTTACCAGTAAGAAAAACAGGTATAGGCAATTAATTTCTTAGAGACATTAGTGATTGGAAGGAGTCTGGAGAAAAGGAAATGTCCAGTCTATAAAATGAAACAAACAAAAAGAATGACCCCTAAATTAAATAGAGCTATTTTTACAATTTTATGAAAAATTCAGTGTTTTAATAATTAGGTGAAAAAGGATATGTGCCCTCCAAAGTCATTCCGCTTGCACCAGAAGACTTGGTTCTTTTTTTCCTAGTAGAGCAATATTTCTTTTTATTTTTTGATTGAAATATGTTTAGAGATATAATTGACACAGAGCATTATATTAGTGTCAGGTGTACAAAGTGAAAGTGAAGTCACTCAGTGATGTCTGACTCTTTGCAACCCCATGGACTGTAGCCTACCAAGCTCCTCAGTCCATGGAATTTTCCAGGCAAGAATACTGGAGTATTCTTGTACTTCTCCAGGAGGATTTTCCTTCTCCAAAGGATCTTCCCAACCCAGAGATTGAACCCGGGTCCCCCACATCGCAGGCAGATGCTTTACTGTCTGAGCCACCACGGTGTACAGATGATGATTAAAAATTTGTGTATGTTACAAAATGACCCTCACAAAAATTCTGGTTACTTCCATCACTACACAGAGTTATAAAAAACTTTTTTTTTCTTGTGATGGGAACTTTTAAGATCTACTCTCTTAGCAACTTTCAAATATTCGATAGAGTATTGTTAGTAGCTCTAGTCACCAGGCTGTACATTCCATCCTGTGACTTATTTATTTTATAACTGGAAGTTGGTACCTTTTGACCCCTTCACCCATTTCTCTCACTCCTCACCATTCTTCCAGAGGCTTTTCATTTTTTTAGGTTTTCATTTATGTCTGTGATCTATCTTGAGTTAATTTTTTTATAAGGTACAAGTTATAAATCTAGTGAAAGTGAAGTCGCTCAGTCATGTCCGACTCTTTGTGACCCCATGGACTGTAACCTATCAGGCTCCTCTGTCCATGGGATTTTCCAGGCAATAGCACTGGAGTGGATTGCCATTTCCTTCTCCAGCAGATCTTCCTGACCCAGGGATCGAACCCAGGTCTCCTGCATTGTAGACAGACGCTTTTCCGTCTGAGCCACCAGGGAAGTCCCTGATATAAATCTAAGTTCTTTATAAAAAATGGACATTATGTTATTCCAGTGTTGTCTGTTGAAAAGACTTTGCTTTCTCCATTGAAATAACTTTGCATCTTGGGCTAAAATCAGTTGTCTATGTATGTCATGGGTCTATTTCTGGACGTTCTGTTTGTTCCACTGATGGATTTACCCATCTTTATATCAGGACCATCCTGTCTTGATCACTATAGCTTTACAATATATCTTGAAACCTGGTAGTCTTAGTTCTCCAGCTTTTGTTCCATTTTCAAAGTTGTTTTTGTTATTCTAGGTCCTTTGTATTTTCATATGAATTTTTTAAATGGCTTGTGAATTTCTACACTGAAAGCAATCACATTATATTTTTTCTTGTTCAACTTACTCTCTCATCCTCTGCAATTACCACCTCAAACCTGCTCCTGACCTCCAGTCTCCTAGTCTACCTGGCTTCCTACTTCACAGAGGAAACCAAAGCCATCAGAGGGGAGTTCTCTCGACTTTGCACCACCAAATATACAGACTCACCTTTCCCTGACCCTTCTTCACCTGTGTCTAGAGCTCACCCACCCACCTGGGCTCAGACCCCATTCCTGTCTCAGAATTCAGTTTTTCATCATTCCCCTCTCTCTCCAACCTCCATCTCTCAACTGGATCCTTACCAGCAACATTTAAATCTATCCCAGCCTTCTATCAATACACAATCATTCAATATAAATTCAAGTAAGTAAAGAAAGGCTATTGAAAAGCATTAATCTAGGAATTCCCTGGTGGCCTAGGGTTAGAATTCTGGGCTTTCTCCACCATAGCTGGTTTCAGTCCTCGGTCAGGGAGCTGAGATCCCTCTGGACTCGAGGCAGCAGCAAAACAGAAACAGTGACAAGCACTCATCCTGTTTATGAAGATAATTTGGGAAACCATTTTGTGCAAACACCATCCGATGTCAGGGGTTAGAAATGCCACCTGTGACCCCATGCTGTTGTTTTTCCTAGATGCTGCTTATCTTAATTCTCCTTCCAAGAGAGTGATTTTCCCCCGGGTAGAAGTGTACTGCCAGATAGAACTCGCCCTTGGCAACCAGTGTCCCGAACGCTATCAACCGAGCCTCCAAAGAGGGCCGGCCAGTCCAGAAGAATCCAGACAACTTCACACAGAGTGGGCTCCCAAAGGGGATGGGAGGGGTGGCCGAAGTGCACCTCTGTCCCCACCCATGCAGGCACCTGAATCCACATGGGACTGGCCTGTGGAGGCACCTGTTTCATCACCTGCACCGCCACCAGCCTCATCACCATCACATTCTCCGACTAACTTGCCATCTGCGTCACTCCCAGCTGTGCCCTTACTCCCCAGCTCAGCACCTGGGCTGTCCCCTGTATCACCATCACAGCAGATACAACCGACTGGATCACCACCCAAGTCCCCACCCCCCGAGGCATCTGCATCACCCAGGCCATCCCTGGGGCCTTCCACTGCGGGGGCACCTCCGGTGTTGCCCCAGTATTCTTCAGCATCACCTGCACAGCCGCCTGTAGAGGAACTGGGCCCAGAACAGCCCCGAGGTATGGACCTTCTGGCCTCTCTCAGCTGCCTCACATCCGGAGCCCATTGGCAAGTGTGTGATGGTGTGGCAGCTATAGCCATCGCTTTGGAGGGGTGCTCTGGTGGAGGAGCACCACCACCGCGAGGAGAGGCCACCGTGAGGAGAGGCCACCGCGAGAGGGCAGTGTACTTGACTTTTCGCTTTTCCCTTTAGTTTGTGCGTCCATTGCTTCCTTCGTGTCTGACTCTATGACCCTATGGACCAGAACCTGCCAGGATCCTCTGTCCATGGGATTCTCCCAGCAAGAATGTTGGAATGGGTTGCCACTCCCTTCTCTAGGGGATCTTCCCGACCCAGGGATCAAACCTGTGTCTCTTATATCTCCTGCACTGGCAAGCAGGTTCTTTACCACTAGTTCCTGTCTAGTGATTCTCAAAGTATGGTCCGCAACCAGCGGCAATAGCCTCACCTGAGAACTTGTTAGAAATAAAAATTCTCAGGTCCTACCACATACCTACTAAATCAGCAGTTCTAAGGATGGGATCCAGCTGTCTGCATTTTTTACCAGCCCTCCAAGTTCTTTTGCCCTCTGACATTTGAGAACTGCAATTCTAGTAGATTTTTATTGAGAAAGCCACTGGGCCAGGGCAGTGGTACTCAAAGAGCAGTCTGTGGACCAGTGCCAGTCTCTGAATTATCTGTTACTTGTTTACAATGAAGTGAGTGCAGAAAGTGAGAGCAAGCATTTAGAAATGTTTATAGCAATAAGATAGAGCTGTGACATCCAAGAGTTTCATCATTTTTCTACTAGTTCATTTGTAGGGCATTTTACCAAAGTCCTAGTCCATTACGGATTGTAAGTATGATTTTTAGAAACTGGTTCTTCAGTACAAGTAGTTTGAGAAGCACCTCTCTGGGGGCTTCAAAGATGAACTGTTCTCAATTCCTCACTCTCAGGAAACCTCCCTTCCAACAGAGGGAATGGCATGGATGCTAACTTCAAAAATACAAGAAGAAATTCTTAAGTACTGTGTAACCAACAAAAACAGTGTTGAGGGTACTTACAGAGAATAAGATCACCTCTCTCTGGGGGGAAATAAGGAAGGCTTCTCGGAGGTGGGGCGTAATTTGAAAGGGGCAGGATTTTGACAACTGTGGTTGGTGGGATCTGACCGAGTAGAAAGAACATTTCAGATTTTGTTTATTCAGAGGTCTGGGTGCAGAGAAGGAAGGTACAAGGCACCTTCGGTGTGAAGAGGACACCTGCTTGGCCACTGTAGCTGGTCTGGGTGAGGAACAAAGGAGAGAGGTCCAAGTGATGGAATGAGGCCAGGCTGTAGGGTCTTCATGGCCCATCAGCTGGGCTTTCATAGTTATGATAAATAGGAGCACAGGTTAGCAAGGCTTCCTTCTTTGTGATTCTGCCCCAGGTCAGGTGTGACCTCATCCTTTTCTGGAGTAAGTTCACTTTGTCTTTTCTGTTTTTTTTTTCTTTCCTTTCCTTTTTTTTCTTTCTCTCTTTGGGAATAGGTTCACTTTGCCTTTTATCTTGTTTTTCTTTTCTTGTCTTCCTTTCTTTCCTTTTTTTTCCTTTAGAATAGGTTCACTTTGATTCTTTTAATACCAGA
Organism: Madoqua kirkii; assembly: GCA_006408675.1. NCBI lineage: Eukaryota > Metazoa > Chordata > Mammalia > Artiodactyla > Bovidae > Madoqua > Madoqua kirkii. Next base: position 48,711 of record SJYC01025301.1, on the reverse strand, counting down.
ACATTAGGAGTCAGAAAGTTGTTCAAAGTGTTTCACTTGCTCTCTTATTCCCAGTTAAATAAAATGCATTTATTTTATGTTATCACACCAGTGTTTAAAGCCAGCCACCTTCAGGGGCCTGAACAATCATGGGTCTAGAGTTGGCATTCCTCACTTGTATCGGGGGTGGGCAGAGAGTGCAGACAGCCCAGTGGTTTTCCACTAGAGGCAATATTACCCCAGGAGACATTCGGCAGCACCTGGGGACATTTTTGGTTGTCACCTGGTGGGAAACATAGTCAGGAGAAGCCAGGGATGCTGCTAAACATCCTACAGCGCTCAACCCTTCCACCGAAGACCAGCCTGGCCGATGGCGTCAGTAGTTCTCAGGTTGAGAAGCCCCGCTGGGTCTCAGTGGTGACATCTGAGCCCATCAGGAGGAGCTGGACAGAGTGCTGCCCGCAGGGGTTCATGTTATTTGTTGGTTTGCCATGTTATTGTTGCGGGTGGGAGTGTTGCAGAAAGTCCTGGGAAAAATCAAAGGAACCACAAATAGATCTTGGCAAGTGACAGATAGCCAGCAGGTCCCCAGATGAAAGGTCTCCAAATTCCTCAGATAGACAATGTGCTAATTTATTCCATGTTATTATTATTTACATGTGTTACATAATTACATCTTAATATTCATGTGTTATATATCCCCATACTTGTCGGAAACATGCAAAGAGCTTTCTTAAGAATAGTGGCCATGGTGGGACTCCTCTGGGGGTCCAGTGGTTGACTCCACACTTCTGTCGCGTGGGGAGTGGATTTGATCCCGGGTCAAGGGAACTAAGATCCCACATGGCCGCAGCATGGCAAAAAAATTTTGAAAAGAATACCGGTCATGAAATGATTTGTATTTCCTATTCCAGTAAAGAAGACAAAAAATGCATTACAGAAAGCAGATGATGGAAGGTTCAGGCCCCTGTGGGGGATTTTCTTGAAAACTTTCCCTAACACAACTGGCTGCTTTTTTAGGAGAGAATTGTTGATAATATTACGTTAAGGGTTAGCTTCAGGCCTTCCCGCAGATGCCGCTGCCCTGGATCTCAGTCAAGTCCCCAAATATGATTCTGTCTCAAATATGAGAATTTAAGAAAAAGAGTTTCTAAACATTCTCACTTTCTTCTTATTGTTATTTCAGAAATGACTAAGTACTCCTCCTCCCCGTCCCCATCTCACTCACGTCTTCTATATTTTTATTTTTGGCTGTAGCTCCCTTTGCCTCTTCAGATTTGAAAAGCACCATGCCTCTGGCTAATGTGAAGGAAACCACCAGCAAACCTCACGCAGTGTGAGTGTCTCCTTGATTGGGGACAGTTTCTTTCCTTTGGTCGGGGAGGGGGCCCAGCTAAATGATACTTTCCATCACTCTAGCTGCCTGGGGATCCTCTTCTGGATGTGATTACAGACCACTGCCTCCCTTCTGTCTCCTTCAGTGAGGGGACACGGGGACAGAGTCTGCTCCTGCCGACAGCGTCATCCCCCAGTCCCTGCTGTGCGCGCTGGGGGGTGCACCTCCTCTGGATGCGGTGGAGGAATGTGCACGCTTCCTCATACCTGACTCTCAGGGATGTCTCAGGTCAAGAGAGCTGGCAGGCCGCTGCATCCTCGCCTTGGGTGGGTCCTGCACAGTATAAATTAAGAGGACTCTACCCCAAATCTCCCTTAATCCAACTTATTTTCTAACAGCATAAGAAAGAGGCTAATACTGCTATGTTGCAGATTGTCTCCAGAAAATCTTCTTTCATAATGCACATCAACCGTCTGGGTTGTGTAACATGTGCTCTGTTGTTATCCTTACAGCTATTATGAGACGGCCGGAGGAGCTTTGCTTTTTTTTTTTTTAACCTCTCTGGGAGTCACAATACCCAGACTCCCTTGCTGACTGAATGCTAGTGGGGTTGGCCGGTGGTAGGCACCAGCAGGAGATCAGAGAGTAAATCAGGGTGTTGCTATTCACCAACCTCATCTCTCCCCTCCTTGGGGTAGCTCTGCCAGTGGCTGAGTTTTCCTATGGCCACAGTCAGAGAAAAGGGCCCAAGGCACTTTTATTTTTTATATTCTCACTCGGTATCATACCCAGGATATTAAAACATACCTGCTTCTCACATTAAGTATAGTTTTAATTATAAAATTTTTGGAAAAAGTTTATATGCATAATTTTGTGCTTGGACATAAATTATGCGTTTTATTCACATGATAGCTTACTTCATTGCATTGATGTGTAACTGTATAAAAGTTTGAGTTTCATTTGACCAGTGGGTATGATGTTCCTTAGATAAATATTCATTGATTACAAAGTGAAAGTTCACTGGGGAACTCCGATATTCAGCCAGGGTTGAGAATCATAACATTGGTGTGTCTGTCTACCTTCTGAGCTGGAGTGGAGTCCTGTCATTAACCAACCATCACTTCATCTCTTTGTCCAGGGAGAGCCCTGCTGAAGAGTCCAACCGGGTGAGCAAGGTATTCAAGAAGAACAAACAAAAGACAAGTGGCACCAGAAAAGGCTACTTAAGACATCCACGAACCAAGAAAACAGGCAGCAAAGTGCAGTGAGCATAGTTAATGTTTCCAATTCCACAGAAAGGGAACGGTCTTCAGGAGATTATAGGGGTAGTAGGGAGGTCGGTAAGGATCAGGATGAGGAGCTGGGCTTTGGAGTTGGATGCACCCAACATAAAATCCCTGCTCAGCCATAGTCTTACCCAGGGAGCATGCTTAGGACTCTTGGTCTTTCTGAGCCTCTATCTCCTGATCTGTAAAATAGGGCTAATACCAACTTGTAAGGCTGTTGTGAGGGTTTAATTAGGTCAACTGTGTAACTTGCTTCACAGAGTGCAAGATGTGTAATAGCAGTCAATAATTAGTAGATATTATGGTTATAACTCCTAGAAGTTAACTAGCTACTTCTTAGCTTCTGAATAGAACTCTACTTAAAGAAGATGGTTCTTTGGGACATTAGTCCATCTGCTATCTTCTGGAATAAAGTTGCTATTCCTTGTCCCATGCTAAATTCACTTCAGTTGTGTCCGACTCTTTGTGATCCTATGGACTCTAGCCTGCCAGACTCCTCTGTCCATGGAGTTCTCTAGGCAAGAGTACCAGAGTGGTTTGCCATGCCCTTCTCCAGGGGATGTTCCCAAGCCAAGAATCAAACCCATGTCTCTTCTATCTCTTACTTTGGCAGACAGGTTCTTTACCACTAGCACCACCTAGGAAGCCCATTCCTTATCCCAGAGAGAGGTAAAAAAGAACTGTTTTTAAAAACCCAAACAGTGGATGCTCATGTGACTCACCATGTAGAGTTCCTAACTCTTGCCAACCTAGAGCTAAAAGTCCTAACCAATGTAGGCCTGCTTCCAATTGCTTTTGACTCCATTAGATTGTTTTGGCTTAATTAGTCAAACGTTATTGAGCACCTACTCAATGCCATGGGGTCACAAAGAGTCAGACACAACTGAGCAACTAAGCACAGCACAAATGACAAGCACTCTTCCAGGTTCTGGGGATATCAAAGATGAACTCAGGGATTTCCTTGGTAGTCCAGTGGTTACAACTCCTCAGTCGCAAAGCAAGGGCCATGGGTTCAATCCCTTGTCAGGGAAGTTCTGCATGCTGCAGGGCATAGCCAAAAAAAAAAAGATATTGGCTGATATGGCCAATAATGTCTGCCATGGCAGTATGAGGGGCTTCTCTGGTAGTCCAGTGGTAACTCTGTGCTCTCAATGCAAGGGGCACAGGTTCAATCCCTTGTCAGGGAACTAAGCTCCTGCATGCCTCATGATGTGGCCCCCCAAAAAAAGGCAAGACAAATTCAACTTGATTCCCAACTTTGAAGATTTACCCTAAAGTTTGATTTACATGAGTTTGATCCTTGGGTTGGGAAGATCTCCTGGAGAAGGAAATGGCAACCCTTTCCAATATTCTTGCCTGGAAAATTCCATGGACAGAGGAGCCTGGTGGGTTACAGTCCATGAGACTGCAAAAGAGTTGGACGTGACTGCACAGTGAGGGTGTAGGACTCATAGGGAAGTCTCTGGTTTCTGGAACTTATGGGTGGGACCAGTGCAGCCCGGAATTCGTCACTCTGTTCCTTGGTCTCCAGCCTCAACACTTCCCTGACCTTTGAGTCTGTCTCTAGGAGCTCAGGGTCAAGTGTGGTCATGAGGATGTAGGAAGGTCTGCCTTGGGTATGGGGAGCTTCCCTGCAGCTGGGGTGCTCTCTGGGAGCCAGGTCCAGACTTCGCTCTTTGACTCCAGAGCCACACCTCTTGCCGTCCTCAGAAGAGTAGGAACCATGCACTTCAGCCAGAGCTACCTTGCTCGATAAACTTCTAGGAATCAAGGTGTTGTACAAAGAAGCAGGATGTGATAAAAACAAACAAAATGATTTTCATAAGCTGTGGGAAACCTTGTCGTCAGTGAGTCACACATCCTGTGTGCAGTGTTCCTTTATAGAACAAGTTAATGAAACTACTTGGAGGCAATATACCAACTGATCTTAAGCAATTCCTTGCAGAGTTATTGCTTTGAGTTGCAAAGACAAGGTTAGGGGACAGAGCGGGGTTGGGGGGAGAGGGCGGGAATATATATATATAAGGCATAGAAAAATAAAAGTGATCCAGCAAGAGGAAAGACCTGTTCTGAAACTACAGTCTCGGAGACACTGTCACATCCACTGGCTAGTCCTGGGGAAACTTCTGGTCTCCTGGCACAGGAAAGAGTCTAGAATAAAAGCTCAGGACAGATGTTCTATGTATTACTCTGAGTGTGTCTGTGTATGTTTTAAATCAAATGTTCGATCTATACTCTGGCATGGGTTGTATTAGTCAGTTATTGCTGCTTTGATAATGCTGTATAACAAACAGCACTCTCTCCCGCACCACTCCGGCCAAGATCTCAGTGGAATACAGAGCAAACGTTTTACTTTTCTCTTTCATAGGTCTGTGAATTGGCTACGATCGCTATGCCTAGGCTTACAGCTTGGGGTCAAGTCTGTCCCTGTCCCTTTAATTCAGGACCAGCAGTAATGCCAGATATGCTCTTCTCCTGGAGCATGGCTAGATAGATGTATCAGCCTGGCTTTCCTCTGCTGGCCTTATCTCTCCTCTAGTAAAAGTTCAGTGGTCAGCTGACTCAGGATGTGTAACTGGCCTAAAGCAGAAAGACAGATTGAGAAACTGAAATACTGCCTACAGGCTGCAGATGGAAAAGAAGGAGATCCGTCTTGCTGATTGCTACTCATGTCCTTCTTTTAATGTTTATTTATTTTTTACTGTACGAGGTCTTTGTTGCTATGTGTGGGCTTTCTCTACTTGCAGCAAGCGGGGGCAACTCTCTAGTTGCAATGCACGGGCTTCTCACTGTGGTAGCTTCTCTTGTGGAGCATGAGCTCAAGGCACTCAGACAGTTGTTGCGGCTCACCGGCTCTAGAGCTTGGGCTCGGTTCCTGCAGTGCACCGACTTCGTTGCTCTGCAGCATGTGGGATCTTCCCAGACCAGGGATCAAACCTGTGTCCCCTGCACAAGCAAGCAGATTCTTAACCACAGACCAAGTCTGTCAGACTCCCCAAATTTCCACTATTAGAGAACCTTGCCTTTGAGTTACTATGGAACCTCCCCCATTCAAAGGTAAATTTATACAACCTTGGAAATCAACTATAATCCAATGAAAAAATTTTAATAGGTGAATTTAATAATAGCTAAAACTTATATAGTAGTTATTATATTCCAAGCACTGTGGCACAGACAGGTTAAGTTACAAGCCCAGGGATCTGAATCCAGAACATCTGTCACCAGGATTTTGATGCTTACCATTAAGTGGTCCAGCCTCCAGGATAGAAGGAGCACTGGAGAGAGAGTCAGAAGTCACAGGGTCTAGTGTAGCTCCTCCATTTGGGCAGGGAGAGGCCTGGAGAGGCACTCAGACACGTGGCAAGGGGTAGGTCAGTCTGGCTTGGGTGCCGTGCTAAAGAGGGTGAACTTTGTCTGTGTTGCTGGGGAGTCATGAGAGGATTTAAACAACAGAATGACACGGTCAGATTTGAAAATTATCCACGAGTACCCCAAACCCACATCCCAGCATTTCTCCAAGATGAGTTCTGCAGGTGTCTCCCTGCTGTTTCCCAGAGAGGGCAAGCGACTGGCTCAGGGGCACACAGCAAGTGGAGGAGGGCTTGGAAATCAGGATTCCCAGTTCCCCCTTCTGGTCTCATTTCCCCTCACGTGTGCTTCCTCGGCTTCTCACATCCAGGTCTGCCTCCTGCCCACTTGACTTCTCTCTGATCTCCACCTCCGAGACAGTCTGGGTCGCCTACAAGCCTCATCCCAGCCGCATCCAGGAATACAGCTGCCCTGAGGTGTGGAACGCCCCAGGGTGTCCCTGGGGGCCAGACGCTGCTGGTCCTCTGCCGGGATGCTGTGGTGACCTCTGAGCCCCGTCAGCTCATCTTTCTTTCTGCCCCCACCTGCCTCTTCCTGGTCAGGGTCAAGGCCTGTAGAATGCCTTGTGCACCAAGAAAAGAGCACCCTTTCCTTGAGAACGTGACTGCCACCTGCTGGAAAGTTGTTGTAATGTACTGATTTTTTTGAACAATTGATTACCGACTGCTTGAAAACTGTATGCATGGCAGCATGAATATGTCGTGAAATGCCTGCCCTTTTGTACTGGCAGCGTATCCTTGTGCAGTATGCAGTCCACACAACTGTACTCAGCATACTGGAGACCACTCCACCTCTTCCTGAAAATCCAAATACCAACCAGACTTTTCTAAGTCAAAACATATGGCAAACACGCTTTCACCAACTCCTGCTTTGCAAATGGAACTCTGCTTTAGCAGAAGACCACTTGTATAACAAAGTAAACCCTTGAACTGGCTTTTGATACAAGTTGAGATTTCCTATTTCCACATATCAGTGTGGCTATTTGCTCAGGATGCCCAAAGCATATGGAGCTGTGAGCAGTGGTCTCGGTGGATATAAGGGGAGGGAAGTACTAGACTTGGGACTTGGCGATGATGAATTTGTGTCCTTTTTCTAGGAAACTGTGAGCCGAGAGAGGAAACTTGAGCTGAAACGGGAGAGAACCTGATACCTGCGAGGCTGAACCTTCTCACTGTTCTCAGACGCCCTTCTTTCACCCCAGGCATTGCAAGGCCTGGGGTCCCACCCATTACCAAGCCTGTTGGGGTAGAGGGTCCTGTTTCCCCCAAGCAAGAGCCTCCTTGTCTAGACATCCTCCCAGCTTCCCTCGGGTCCTTCCACTACTCTGTTCTGGACAGACAGATGGACGTGAGAACAGACAGTAAGAGTGGGCAGCACAGCCTCCTCCCAGGCAGCTGGGCTCTGAGTCCTCCTCTCAAGCTAGCCTGAGTTTGCTTCTTCGAGATCCTCATCCTCTCCCAGGAGGTCATCCACGGGGCAAGACTGTCGGGGGTCAGGCAGAGCTGAGCCATGGACACCCTTTCCTGTGTTCTGCGGTGTCAAGAGACCACATCTGCTGCTGCTGTTTGGTTTTTGTTCACACAACACACAAAAGGCTTGACTTGGAACCTGTGGACTCCATCTTGGCCATTCACGGGAATCCCCTGGAGGCGCTGACCTGCAAGAAGCCTTCACCAGCTTTCACCCCAGGGATTACTGGTGCAGCTGGGGGAGCGGGCGGCCCTGGCCTTCCCCAAGTCCTGCTGTGCTGACGGAGGAAATGGGAGGCCGTGGGTGCCCTCCCCTCCCCTTTCCCAGCCCAGATGAGGGCAGACTCTGTCTGCTGTTCACACCTCAGTGAAAACGGTCCACAAAAAAGAAGTCTTTAACTTCAATTTTTGCAGCCTGTCCAGAAAAATAAAATAAAATAAAATTAACTCACTGCTTGTGGATAACCTCTGGCTCCAGCCAGACCCAGTAAGGAAAAACAAGCTGTCCGTCGGCCTCAGATGCATTTGCTCAACAAATCCTAGAATGCAAATCCTAGAAGACTAGGTGGAAGACAGCCCTGCACTGTGGGCCCTGAGAAGGACGCATGCAAATTTAAGCCCAGGTGGTGGGAGGCTACGGCATGGAGGCGGTGGACCCTACACTGAGCAGGACCAGGTGAGGGAGCAAGAGTGCACACACATCCTCTTCAGACGGATCTGCCTGGAGGAATCCAAGTACCTTTGAGAGGCCTGAGAAGAACCGAACCTCAGGTGTTCTAGCATCCACTGCCTTGCTCAGTTCTGTGGCCCCGCCAGTCAAGAGAAGAGCCCCAGGAGTCAGGTGGAGCGGCCCTGCTGCCTTCAGGCCTTACACTAAGAAGGTCTTGCTGTTTGCAAGTAACTGTGTGCCCAGAGGCCCTGGGATGTGGGAGCCGGGGAAGGAGGGTTTCAATCTTGCACAACTCAGGAATGCTTATTCCCTGGTGTGAAAAGGAGAACTGAATATAATATTAACCATTGCTCTAACTCAAAGCCTGTATTTGAGCCCAGATGCTCCCAGGTAGTTAGAGAATTGTTCTTGCCTGAATTCCAGGGTGGCTAGAGGAAAAAAAAAAAAGATACAGGACTCCTTGTTAATTTTAATTTCAGATAAACAATGAATAATTACCTCGTGTAAGGGTACCCCCAGCATTGCAATTATTTGTTGTCTATCTGAGGTTCAGATTTAACTGGGCCACCCATGTTTTTCTTTGCTAATTTTGGCAGCCTTAATAGTTCCTCTCTCCTTTTTATGCCTTGGAAAAAGAAAAAACAGCAACAGGAATGGGTTGTTTTGAAATCAGAAGGTGTCACTGGTGCCAAGGCCAGAACACTTACCAGTTTTCCAAACAAGCGTATCTGAGTGACGCCTACAGCGCAGCAACCCCTCCAGCCCAGCTAACACCCAAACTCAGCCGGTTCTCTGCTGACCCCCTTACATCATTATCTCTGGGTTTGTTTTTCTGTGGAGTTGGGTTTTTCTTTTTTTTTGCCACCTGGATTGCACAGGATCTTAGTTCCCTGACCAGAGATTGAAACTGCAATTGGCAGTGAAGTGGGAGCCCTAACCACCGAACTACCAGAGAATTCCCACCTGCATCTCTGACCCCCCCAGTTAGCCTCCTGACTTGTGAGGACATTAAGAGGTTAGTTAATTACGTCCTGTTGTCACTTGCCCACCTTTCAAAAGCCTTTCAAAGCAGCAGGGTCTCCTGTGTGCCTCAGTGCTCTTGAGGCCTCCAGGGTGAGTGGAGGGAACCCCACTCTCACACCATGTCCCACGGTCCTGTATTCGTCTTGGCACAAGACTGGCACCGCAGCCAGTGAGGGCTGTGAGTGTCCTGAGGGCAGGGGTCGGGTCTTGCCCTGTGGATTCCACAGAGCTAGTGTTAGACCAGACACATAGATGAATGTTGGCTGCAGGCGGGCGGCCCCTGCCGTGGCTCTCAGAACAGCGTCCTCGGTGGCTCTGTCTGCAGCTGGCTGTGTGACCTGGAGCACTCCCAGCCTCAGCGTCCTCGTCCGTGAGGCAATGATAGTGCTGCTCTCTTCTGCCCTTCTCAGAGCTTTAAGGCCCACCTTCAAGAGCTGGAGAAAGGAGGCTTAACTTTTGAAAAAAGATAAGCTATGCATACAAGTTCCCTTTCCTCAGGTTGCTGCTGGAAGAACACACGTGTTACCTGAGACAGGGGAAAGGAGGCTTTAGATGACTTTCAATGGAGACCACATTTTCTGGACAAGAAAAGAAAAGGTGCTGTATTCTGGACAAGAAAAAAAAAAACAAGGTGCTGTATTCTGTCCATTTTTATCCTGGTTTGAGAGACCGAGTTTGGGTATCAGAGTTTAGGAATCAGTAGGACAGATGATGCAGCATTAGGACTGGCCCAGATTTTCCTGGACATACAATTCACTGTCACCTGAAGAATCGCAGAGTTGTAGAATGGCAGGTCTGGAAGGCAAGTATCTTGTCTCCAAGGTCATCAGCCTGAAGGCAGCTGGATTAAAATCCAGGTCACCCAATGCTCAAAACAAGGCACCTTTTTTTTTTCCCACTGCCTCAGCAAGTTGGTACCACAAGGATGAGACACCTGAATAGCATCTGGACAGGGACCCCAGGCAGGAAAAAGGGGCAGACCCCCGCAACCTTGCAGGTTCTGGACTGGCCTAGACATGGCAGGTGGCTCCATCTTGCCTCCGTGGTGAATAATCCAATCTAAGTCAGACTTCTGTGCAAATCAGTTTCTTTATTTGCTCAAATAACACAGTACAAAAATGAGACTAAGATGCCAGCATCGAAAACTCATACCAAATACTTACATAACTTAAAGAACATCATTCCAAATAAGAAACTCTGTACAGAAGGTGCCTGACCCTCTTCTCAAAACTCATTCTGATCTTTCACATTTTAGTGCTGTGTTCCTGAACACTGCCTAAAACGAATCCATAAAATAAATAAACCTCCCCCACTTCTTGGGAGCAGCAATAACACTAAATGACTTTCAGAATCTAAAACTTTGCCTCAAGTTTGAGGCCAGTCCCTGCTAAGTGCCCAAGTCTCTCAGCTTCTCCCCGTCCTCAGCTCTACCCTATGGGGCCCATCACAACAGCAAGACGGTGTCCACCAAGGATAACAAGGATGGGCTGGCCATCCAGGTTTTAACACCCTCTCCCCAATGGCCACGTGTTCTAGCCACTGTTAGAGGGCTGTGCTTATAGCCCTGTCAGCATTCATGCAGATAATAGACACAGGCCAAGCTGACCAACTGGGCCAAGCCGCTGGGACTGTTGAGCTGTGTAGAAGACAAAACCTTGCCTTGGTGCAAAAACAAAAAGGAGCCCATTTCTCAAGATACTTTTCTGCCATCAGCTGGAAAATCATCATCATAAATCTATAAATCCACAATGTCTCAGAAGTCAGTGTCTCTTACAGTTTGGTGCTCTTGAGCAGTGCACACTCGTTCAACCATCCCTGGCAATCTAGCTTGAAGCCCTGAAAACTACCCAGATTGTAGCTATCATAAGAATAGCAATTTATATAGACACGGCACTATGTAATTTCAGAACTCTTTGTGTTGATTTTCTTAGTGACTTTTGGCAAATCCCCATGATTGAACCTCACTCAATTTCCAAATTTACTTTTAGATATCATTTACTGGGTCAGGAAGATCCCCTGGAGGAAGAAATGATAACCCACTCCAGTGTTCTTGCCTGGAGAAACCCATGGACAGAGGAGCCTGGCAGGCTACAGTCCATGGGGTCGCAAAGAGTCAGACATGACTTAGCAACTAAATGAGCAAAACATGAGATGGCAGAGCTGAAAGGCATCAGCTTCATTTTTTGGTTGTAGAATTACAGGACAAAGGGCTGAGAGGATTCTAAGAGAGACCAGTTGTCCCCACTCTGCTGCATCCCCATCTAGAGGTTGCAGGGTTCCTGAGAGGTTCTACAAATCCATATGGGCACTAAGTACTGTTGGCAAGCTGAATAGATTGTGTGATTCCTGTAGCTGCACATCTGTTACGTGCATGTGGATGTTCAGATGAGAGATTAAGCATAGATGTATTTTTAAAACTAAAGTCAGTCAAAGTCGTTTAGTCATGTCCAACTCTTTGCAACCCCATGGACTATCCAGTCCATGGAATTCTCCAGGCCAGAACACTGCAGTGGATAGCCTTTCCCTTCTCCAGGGGATCTTCCCAACCCAGGGACTGAATCCAGGTCTTCCGCATTGCCAGCAGGTTCTTTACCAACTGAGTCACAAGGAAAGGCATGAATATTGGAGTGGGTAGCCTATTCCTACTCCAGGGGATCTTCCTAACCCAGGAATCCAACTGGGATCTCCCGCATTGCAGGCGGATTCTGTACCAGCTGAGCTATCAGGGAAGCAAGAGATTTATTTAAAAAACTAACATCTGAAAAAAAGTATCAGCAGCTCTTCTACATGACGTGGGCATATTTTTAGCCCTGGTGAACCAAGAAAATGCACGATAAAACAAACAAGCAAACAAGGGTACGTGAGTCAGCACTAGGCCCTAAGGATGGCCCCAGAATGCAGAGGCCTTGATTCCTGGTCCAAGCTCTAGACCAATGCCTATTGAGGTAACTTCCCCATTTCCTCTCTAAGTACCAATTCAGAGGAGAATCACTGGTCTCACAATTCCAGTTGAGGACCAAGGCCTCCCAGAGAATGTCTGGCAGAATTGCCTGAATCTCAGGCATTCATTCCATTCATTCATTTGGTCAGTACTTAAAGATTGCCTCCAGCTATGTGGGGTGGGTATATTTAGCCACAGAATGAAAGCACTTGCTATCTCTCTTTAGAGATATTTTAGCATAATACAACCAGAAGGGGTCTGATGGGTCACTAACCCAGCCCAGAATCCAAGGTCTGGAGAGGAGAAGGGACGTGGGACTTGTACAGGGTTTTGCAGCAAGTTTGGAGGTAGGTCGGCAGGTGGAGTCCTGGTCTCCTAATTCCCAGTCCAGTGCATTCCCCCGCCCCCCCACCCCCGTGGCCTTTGCCTCCAGTTTTGTAGACGAACATCTTGTTCATTCTCTGTGTCAATGAGCCCACTATGGTGCATGGACACAGAATGGCTGTCCATTCCTGTCTTCAGTCATGTCTGTGAAGCACTGGATTGGGAGAACATGGAGCATTTTCAGGGTTTCCTGGCTGAAGCTACCAATGTTTGCATAATTCAAGGGAACTTGAGTGCAAAGCACAGCTTTCAATCTGGACTCTGGATCTGAGAACTTGTGATGTTCTGGGAGGAGAAAAAGAACACAGATTTTAGCCATTGTCCAATTACATATGGGCCCCACCCTGATAACAACAGACTTCTCATTAACCCACTAGCTCCCACCTCTGAGTCTTTGCTCAGAGAGAACCTCCTGCCTGCAGTGTCCTCCTTGTTCCTTTCTCCCCATCTACAGCCTCTCCATCCTCAAAGGTCAAAATCAATGCCTGCTACCTCCTGGAAGGCTCCCAGAACCAACGTGCTTTATTGGCCACAGTTAATGCTAATTTGGCATTTAATTGATATTTACTTTTATTATCAGTAAACAGTCTGTCTTTTTCCATTAGAACCTTTCACAGGCCCTCAGAGCATCTTACATAGCCTGGCTAATAGGAGACTCTCAGTATGTACTGATTGGATGGATGAGTGAATAAATAAATGAATGGCTAGCAAAACCAGAAGATACAGTGTTAGGACTACTGAAGATGTCAGAACTGATGTCTCTAAAATATCTTCCACAAAGAACTTAGATCACTCCATCCAGTGTTACCTAATTCGCCTTGCTGCTGCTGCTGCTGCTAAGTCACTCCACCTTAGAGGGCAAATTATCCCTAGTCTCCAGGAGAGGACAGTGAGTCTGAGAAAACAGAGGTCTAAGGTCATAAGGGGTTCCCACCAGGAAAGCCATTGAAATGATGAGGTACAAGTATCATGAAAGAAGGCCTGCTTTCTTGAGAGACTTATCACATGGCTTCTAAAGTTAATTCCAGGGGGAGACAAAGGGTTTGAGTAAGAGTGACATCATTGCAATGAAGGTCTGGTTTCCCAGGGGACCATTTGGATCTGGAAGTTCTGGTCCTATTTGTCCAGCAGCAATAGGACCTTTCATTGCTTTAAAGTCACGGCTTCGCTCAGTAGTTTCTGCACTTTCAGTTCAGTTGCTCAGTCGTGTCCGACTCTGCGACCCCATGAATCGCAGCACGCCAGGCCTCCCTGTCCATCACCAACTCCCAGAGCTCACCCAGACTCACATCCACCGAGTCCGTGATGCCATCCAGCCATCTCATCCTCGGTCGTCCCCTTCTCCTCCTGCCCCCAATCCCTCCCAGCATCAAAGTCTTTTCCAATGAGTCAACTCTTCCCATGAGGTGGCCAAAGTACTGGAGTTTCAGCTTCAGCATCATTCCTTCCAAAGAACACCCAGGGCTGATCTCCTTCAGAATGGACTGGCTGGATCTTCTTGCAGTCCAAGGGACTCTCAAGAGTCTTCTCCAACACCACAGTCCAAACGGATCAATTCTTTGGCGCTTAGCCTTCACAGTCCAACTCGCACATCCATACATGACTACTGGAAAAACCATAGCCTTGACTAGATGGGCCTTAGTCAGCAAAGTAATGTCTCTGCTTTTGAATATGCTATCTAGGTTGGTCATAACTTTTCTTCCAAGGAGTAAGTGTCTTTTAATTTCATGGCTGCAGTCCCCATCTGCAGTGATTTTGGAGCCCCCCAAAATAAAGTCTGACACTGTTTCCACTGTTTCCCATCTATTTCCCATGAAGTGATGGGACCAGATGCCATGATCTTCGTTTTCTGAATGTTGATCTTGAAGCCAACTTTTTCACTCTCCTCTTTCACTTTCATCAAGAGGCTTTTTAGCTCTTCACTTTCTGCAATAAGGGTGGTATCATCTGCATATCTGAGGTTATTGATATTTCTCCTGGCAATCTTGATTCCAGGAGATTAAATGTTTGTAAGTGGTTAAATGTTTGTAAGCTGGTCATCTTAAGTAAATTTGAAAAGGGCGGGGAGAACTTAGAGTCCACCAGAAAATTCAGATTTTAAAAAAGATTAGTAATAAGTTTTCTCTCTACAGGGACCATCCCAGAGTCTCAGGGAAGGGAGGATTATTAGGGAAAGCCTGAAACCAATCAAAAGAGTGAGCGATGGCAGAAGAGAGGCTATTCATAATCAGTCAAGGCAAGGTCCTTGAAGAATGTCCTCTGAGAAGCCTTTCAGAACCAAACAGCCCCAGGGAGCCTTCTCAACTACCTCACCATCCTTTATTTGATATGTAATCTTACTGTACTTTTTTCTTTAAATTTTATGACCATCTCAATTGGCAAGCCAAGCAGCACAACCCGTGAAACGGCAGGAGGGTGAAGCTAAGACAGTAGCCAGTCCAGTATTCCATACTGATATCAAGAAGTATGAAAATACACCTCCTGTTGGAGACCAGAGCCAAATAAGAGAGGATGCTAATTAGCTTACTAGCAGGTAAAGCGGGGAGGCTGGGAAAGATGAAGGCCGCTCTGGTGTAGCATTGCCTCAGAAGGCCTGGACAAGGAGGTGGCATTTGAGCTGGACCCCAGAAGTCCTGAACCAAGCAGAGGAGGGGAGAGGACACGAAGCAGGTCCTTGTGATCTGAGTCTGTCCCCCCTCGTGCCACGGGGCTGGTTCTCACCTGCTGGGCCTCCTCGTACGGGAACTGGCCAAAACTGGGTCTCCTGTAGTGTAGGCCTGTGAGACCGAGGACGGTGTGGTAATTGTTGCCAGGACCTTGGTTTCCTAAGCCAAAGACGAATGGGTAGGTTCTCTTGGGCTCAGTGGCGTGGGCCCCTTGGCTGCGCAGTGTGGCTACCAGTTTCTGAGTGAAGAGACTGAGGGCTTGTAGAAAAATTTCTTAAAGCTGGGGTGTCGCTTGATCTGGAGGCAGAAATGAAAGCAGGCCGTCCATGTGGCTGGCAGGTAGGTACTCCCCTCCCCCCAGCACCCCTCCTCCATCAACCCCACTTAGTCAGGCTGGGCGCCTCCCTGTCCCTGGGACAGCACGCCTTGTTTCCTCCACCTTCCCTGGCCTCTCAGAATCTGCCCTGCAAGGTACAGCTCCAAGCAGCACAACAAAGTGGGGGGAAAAAACACCAAAAGACAAAATACAGGTCTTTGGATTCAGATAATGGATGCTTAAATAGCATTCACTAGCTGTGTGACCTCTCTGAGCCTCTGTCACGTGTAAAATGGGGGAAATAATACCTTCCCCCAACACACTATGGTTGGGGGGAGGGGGTTAAGTGAGAAAGTTTTTGTGAAAAGTGGATGTTGGGTGAATTTCAGTTCCTGCCCTAGGCCTCCTCCCACTAATACCTAAATGTCTTAGGTTGGGTTCCCCCAGAGGCAGATCCAAAGTCTAGGACTCAGATGCAGCTCACTTCTGCGGTGAGTGATCCAGGCAGACATGGATGGGGGAGTGGAGACAGTGGGGCAAGAATGGGAAGCAGCCCCCTCAGGCTAGCAGCTGAGCCTGATCCCCTTGGGGCACTTTGGAAGTCCCAGAGTTATTGCCCCAAGGCGGGAGGGAGCTGGGGTATGTGCACACCAGCTCCCATCAGCCAGGATTGAGGGCTGCTCCTGGCAAGGTGCAGGGTGTCAGGCTGGCCTATTGTATGGGTGTAAATGGCTCTGGAGAGGCCAGTCTTCAGGCAAAAGGATGCAGGTGCTGGCAGTCGGGAGCTGGGCCAGGTGATCTGTGGTGCCAGAAGGGGTATCAATAGCATTGGCTACAGGCTCAGCTGTGAAGAATCTGCCTGCAGTGCTGGAGACCACCTACAATGCAGGAGATCCTGGTTTGATCTCTGGGTTGGGAAGATCCCCTGAAGGAGGGCATGGCTACCCACTCCAGTACTCTTGCTGGGATAATCCCATAGACAGAGGAGCCTGGAGGGCTACAGTCCACCGGTTCACAAAAGTCAGACAGGATTCAAGTGACTAAACCAGCACCACCACACTGATCACTCATCTATGACCTGCCTCTTTGAATGTGATCTGTGTTTATCTCTCCAAGTAGACTGTGAAGTTTTCAAAGGCGAGGAGCCTTATGTTACAAACTATCTAGCAACAGAGGGAACTCTAAAAGCTTGAAAGAATTAGAGGCCTTATAATTGCTGAAGCGTGTGCCAAGACAGAGTGAAGGGCAGAGAGAGGATGAGATTAGAGGGACTTGGGGAAGCAGGCTTCCTTGAGCTGAACTTCAAGGATGATTTGGACAGGGGGAAGTCATGGTTGGCAAGTGGAGACACAGAGCTTTACGTTATTTTAAATTAACATTGATCTCCTCTGCTGTGTGTCTGGCATTTTCTATATAAGCACTAAAGTTGGCAAGTAGGTATTTATCCCTCATTTTGGAAAAGAGAAAACAGAGGCCCACAGAAGTTATGGGGCAGGCCACAGTCACCCAGATGCAAAGATGGGGACTGAACTTGGGTTCAGTCCTTGAGGGTACTGAGCACTCCTCACCTGCTCTCCCAACTGGCCATCCACTTCTTGGAGAAGGGCCACCAGCTCTTGGATGATCAGTTCCTCTAAGAAAAATAAAGAAGGATTGAGGGACTGTTGACAAGTTCTGCAATAACCCATCCATCGACCCCAGAAGTATTTTGCCTCTAAAACACAGCACACAGATTAGTTATGAAGAGCCAAGGAAAATCTTCCCCTAAACTAGAGCTGGAGCATGAGGGTTTTGTTTTGTTTTTGCTTTATAGACAAAGAAGGCACTTGGACCTGCCAAGCCTCACCTGCCACCACATTCAGCTCCATTTTGACAGATGGGGAAACTGAGACCTTGTCTAGGCTGCAGAATAGCCTGCACCATCAGCCTGGGTTGTAAACAATGGTGTGCAGGTGGCGGCTCTTACCAAGACTTAATTATGAATATTCGGAATATTTGGAGACCCTTGTTATAAACTGTTGGCAACTTTAAATCACTCAAGGTGGGAATTTTATACATCAGAGATCTGCAAAGGCTACAAATCAGGGCTTCCCCTGGACCCCGTGCCCCTAGTGTACCGGAGCTTTTTTGCAGTAGGCCACTGGTTATGAGACCCAGAGCAAGCTAGGAGTTTTACAAGGAACATTCATGCGAAGCAGTGGCATGCAGTGGGGTGAACGTACATCCCACAGAGTGGACAGACATCCTCTACCTGAAGAAGGCTGTCCACCTGCAACTCTGCCCCAGTTCAAAGGTCAACCCTGTGTCCTCTCTGCCCTTCTAGAGTCTCCTAGGGTATTTGTAAAGCTGCCTTCCCAGTTCCCTACTAGGGTTCAGCCTGGGAAAGCCATGCACAGGGGAAGCCCCAGGGCAGCTGTCCCAGGAGAGAGCGGAGAGAGCAGGGGGACACTAACTGGATTCATTCGCTCCATCTGGCTGAGGTCCCACTTCCGGCTTGTGGCTTCTGGCCTGGAAGGGTGCTTCTGGGGCTCCAACTGGCTCCCCTTCTGTGGGTGGGGACCCCTGGAATTCAAGATCCTCCGGATCTGAGGGCAAAGAGGAGTTGGTGTGAATGTGCTTGCACCTGTCTCAAATCCACCAGCACATCACTGAACCCAGGTTCTCACAAGAAGCTGTCCAAAGTCCCTGGCTTAAGAGGGGTCCTGGTTTCCCAGGCTCCTCAGGGAACCCCAGCCCCACTGGACCTGCCTCAGAGGAGTTCACAGTGCTCTCTGTCCCGCCAGGCATCGCATTCTCTCTTCCACCTGGCCCCTCTGCCTCCTTATATCTGGGAGGAAAGCAAGCAGGCCTGTCAACAAGTCTCAGCAAGTGAGCCCCCTTCCCCTTTAACTTGGCAAACCTTTGCTGAGTCCCTTAGCCTATCTGAACCTCACTTGCTCCATCTGTCATTGGTAGAGTTGTGAGGGGGATTAAAGGAGATAATATGTGTGAATGCGGCATGCAGCGAGCACTCTGCCAATGTTGGGGGGGATTGTTGTACCCCAGTGGTCCTCACACCTTAGTGTAATGAAAAAACAGAGGCCCAGGACATGTCCTACTTCATCAAACCTGAGTCTCTATTTTTCTATCACCTTTCCAGGTGATTCTGATTTATGTATGGTGATGCTCTCATATCATATTTGTTTTCAGGTGTTTGTGATGGGTGGGGGAGAGTGTGTGTTGTGAGGGGTGAATCCTGGCATCAACCAACTCCTTTCTCCTCTTGAGCCCCCATACTGCCCTACTCTGCTCAGAGTGGAAGTCAAGACTGAATGGTACACCACACATCTGGCCAGACCTGCCCTGGAGGAAGCCACGGGGCCAGAGGCAGCCTCTGTTACCATGGCAACCCCGGGTCTGCTCACCAGAGTTGCTGGAGACGGAAGGCCAATGGCCACCAACACACAGGGGCAGAAAGCTGGGCTTCTTGGGTGGCCGGGAGTCTGGGCTGGCAGCACCTGCAGCCCCCGCTCTCCTGGGGTCCTTGGAGCTATGTTTTTTATAGAAGGCTTTTCTGAAGTTTGACTTTCTCTCTTGGCATTTCTTCCTGCAGGCTGGGGCCAGGTTTTCTACAGCCACCTCCGGCTCCTGGACTTGAGGTTGCTGTGGGGGAGATAAGGGAAACTGAGTCAGGGCCCCTGACTTTACAAGTCAGCTGAGACCAGCAGCCCCAGAAACAAACAGAGACCCACTGTGGGCCAGATGGTGTGGTTAGGGGAGAAGGGTGATGATGCTCAGAGCTAGGGAGACAAGCACAGCCTGCAGTGATTAGGGGAGGCTTCGGAGAAGGCAATGGCACCCCACTCCAGTACTCTTGCCTGGAAAATCCCATGGACGGAGGAGCCTGGTAGGCTGCAGTCCATGGGGTTGTGAAGAGTTGGACACCACTGAGTGACTTCACTTTCACTTTCACTTTCCAGGAAGGAGGGGAGATGGAGCCAGGCTCTGGCAAGATGTAGGACTGGGGAGGAGCACGGGAGTGCCAGGTTGAGGGGTGGTGTCCAAAGTGAAGGTCAGGGTCTATGTGGGGAACGTCTTCCTCACCTTGTTTCTGCACTGTTCCTCTGCATCTTGGAGTAGGGCAATGATCTTCTGGATGAATTCTTCTAAAAAAAAAGAACAAAGGGGTTGCTCACACTTGAGTGCTGAGAAAAGCTTTTCTGTGGTTAGTCTTCATTTCCTAAGACACAGTGGCTCCCTGGGTGATTCTCACAGGCCTCCAGGGTGAGTGCTAATGAGCTTGCATTTGAGGTCATCCCTGGCTCAACCCACAGTGGGGACCACAGATTCCCCGGAGGTGGCCTGAGGGCACAGCTGGTTTCGTGGGAACATGTGCTTAGTCGCTCAGTCATGTTCGACTCTTTGTGACCCCATAGACTGTAGCCCTCCAGGCTCCTCTGTCCATGGGATTCTCCAGGCAAGAATACTGGAGTGGGTTGCCACGCCCTCCTCCAGGGGACCTTCCCAACCCAGGGACTGAACCCAGGTCTCCTACATTGTAGGTGCTTTCTCTACCATCTGAGCTACCAGGAAAGCCCCAGAATACTGGAGTGGGTTGACTATCCCTTATCCAGGGAGAACTTCCTGACCCAGGAATCAAACCAGGGTCTCTTGCATTGCAGGCGAATTCTTTACTAGCTGAGCTAACAGGGAAGACCTGAGAACATACACATTTACTAATTCACTCATTCAGACCATGGGGACATATTCACTCATTCATTCATCGCTGAGGAAGGGCCTAGACCTGCCTTGTTATGTTTAGGAAAACAGCCAAGACCCCTGCCTCCAGGTGAAGGTGTCTCAAGACCGTCTGGTCCCAAATCCCCCCTCCCTGCTCCTTTCTGCACTTCTAGGTAGATCAGGGGCCCTTCTCAATTCTCCTTCAAGGCACGGCCTCTGTGCAAAGCAAAGAAGGCAGAATGGGAGAGATAGGGAGAGCAGATCTTCAGACACACAGGAAGGACAGTGATTACATGATTACAGTCTTGGCTCCGCCAATGATAAAATAATAACGATAAAGGTGGCAGCCACCATCGGTTCAGCTTCTCTCCTATGGCTTCTCCCCCTCTTCCTATCCTCTTTATTTCTCCTGAGGCTCTGCTCTCAAGCTGGGCTACATGACAACACTAACAGTCACAATAAACTGCAGCTGATATTTTTTTAGCAGTTCCCAGGTACACCTCTAAATGCTTCATCACCAGTAATTCATTGAGAACTTCCAACAACTCTAGGGAGTGGGTACTATTCGTATCCCCAATTTATAGATGAGGAAACTGAGACCAGAGATGAAGAAGCTTGTCCAAGATCACTCAGCTGGAGAGGTCAGAGCTCAGGTTCAAATTCCGGTTCTAAAGATGTACCTTCTACGGAGCCCTTGCCAGGGGCTAATGCTTTCCTTGCATCTCCCCAAGGAGGGCATTATTACTTTTGTGGTTTTACAGCTGAGGCTCAGTCTGGCTTAGCGCTTGTGTTCTGGACCCCGAGCTGCCTCCCCAGCCACAGTGCTCAGAGGCAGGAAAGGACAGGTCACTGCCTGTCTCTGGTTCAGTTTCTCTTCTGGAAGTAGAGGGCTCAGACATTTTCCAAGGGGCCTCTGAGAAGAGAAGAGTGGGTACTGACTGAATTCTGCGGCTCTGTCCTGCTGCAGGTCCTCGTTGGGTCCCTCACTTTCTGCCGGGGAGCAAAGCTCAAAGAGACTTGGATGTCCACCATCTGTAGGTAGAGCCTCTTGGACTTCAGGTTCTTCCACACCTAAAAAGCAAAAGGAAACAGTGGGTGAGTTTCACCAGCCTGAGCGTGTTGCATAGAAGTCAGCAGAGACTCGGACTGCGCTCCAGGGCTAGCGCATGCAGAGGCCTTTTGGGGTGGCAGGGGGCTGCTGGGCAGGGCCCTAGCTCTGCTATACTGAAGACCAAGCTCCCTCACCCCTTTGCACATCCATCCGTACAGCTGTGCCTGTCCTGGGCTTCTCCGCCACCCCCCACCCCTTCCCCTGGAAGCTCATCCCTCCGCCATCTTGGCTTCACCTGCGAACTGGGGAGTAGAAGCCTGATGCCCTGGCCCGAATTAGACCCATCCCGGCCAGGCTCCCCCTACATGAAAATATCTCCCCTGTGGCCTGAAATCCCACCGCCGGGGTCCACTCTTTGGTGTTCAGCATAGCTTCCTCCTTTTTAAAACATGAATTCCCCCGGCCAGGATGACCTGCCAGGCTACTCCTCCCTGACACCAGGAAGATCCTCTCTCCCGGCAACTCTGGCTCCATCGTGACGGGCCCCATGACCACAAACATGATTTTACCTCCCGCAACCCTGGTTCCCTCATCTGTGAAATGGAGATGATAAGATGTACTTCCTAAGATGAGGACGGGTGGCCGACAGATACACAGCCAGAAAATGTCTTATTTTTACAGGTGAGATTTGAGGCACAGAGTTAGGGGTTATACAGCCCAGCACCCGGATCTCCTGCTTCCCAGGCTCCAGTTCCTTCCCGCATGTGCTACCCGCTGCCAGGGTGTGAAGCTGAGGCTGCAGAGAGACCACGATAGTTGGTGGAATTCTCTGAACACAGTTTCCACCGGAGGCTTAGCTGGGCTGCCTAGACGATGAGGCTTTGGTGTGTGGAAGTAACTTTCTGGCATTCCTTTTGCCCTCCCCACGCTGCTCAGGGCAGAGCGAAATTCAGAACTGGGATGGCAGCTCTGCATATGGCCAATTCAAGCCATGAGGAAGGTCCAGCGAGAGAGGCAGTGTTGCTATGGTAACCGTGAGCCTGCTCACCAGGGAGGCTGGAGCTGGAGGGCCGATGGCCGCCCACACACAGGGGCAGAAAGTTGGGCCTCTTGGGCTGCCGGGACCCTGGGCTGGAAACATGGGTGGCCCCTGCTCTCTTGGGTTCCTCCGAGCCATATTTCTTAAAAGAAAAGGCTCTCTTAAGGCTGGACATTTTCTCTTGGGATTTCTTCTTGACGACTGGTGCTGGGTTTTGTGGGGTCACCACAGACTGAAGGGCTTGATGCTGCTGTGAGAGACATGAGAGAGAAACTGAGTCAGGCCCCTGACCCTCAGGAGAGGGGAAAGCTCCCCAGGAAGCACCCCAAGGGTTTCAGGGTGGCCCCAGGCACAGCTGGTTACAGAGGCTGGAGCAGGGGAGCAGCGAGGCCCAGAAGGACAGGTAGGGTCTGAGCAAGGAGGAGGGAGGGCAGTGTGCCCGTGGGCATCTGCGTGGACAGTTCGCGCCTCACCTCTTCCTCCCACTGGTCTCCCACTTTTTGGAGCAGCTCCACTATCTTCTGGATGATGATATCCTCTGGAAGAAAACCAATACACCTGGTTAATGCTTTGTAGGTGCAGAGAGGACTCTTTTTAATGACTGCCTTGGCCTTCTGAGACCAACTTGAGACTTCTGGATTAAGTGAGAGTCCTCTTAAAACAGCTCCTTTAGATCACATATTGGGGATGGGGAAGCACACATCCCAGGGCCTGGTCCTTCTAAGAAAGGGTTGGAAGATCCACGGGTGAAGGGTACTAGGCCAAAGCATCAATTTTATGCAGAAGTTTCGAGTCAGTCCTTCAGGCATTCAACTTGTACCCCACAATATCCTTTGAACTTTGCAGATCTGTAAACATCTGCTTTGAGTTTGTGACCCAAGCTGTGTGACCTTGGGTAAGTCTCTTAACCTCTCTGGGCCTTCATCACTTCCTCTGTGAAATGTGAACCATAAGTCCCATCCTGGATCCTTCAGGAGGCTGTCAGGCCATCAGAGGAGACTGCATTTGGAAATACTTTACAAGGTTAGAGATGATTCGACCTACAAAATTTCAGCCAGGGAAGTGATGGAGCGCCAGCCCATCTGAGGTGGACCGAGGCACTCCAGCAGGCAGGACACAGACAGCCTGCCACGCTGGTGCCCCAACCACACTGCCAAGTCTTTACACAGAAGCCCAAACGATGTAAATGGTTTTCTTTTCATATTCCAGTTGACCTACCCAAAGACAGTGTGCCCAGAGTGGTCTCCGCTAGTTGCCAGCTGATCAGTTTACACAAAAGAAGGTGCAGACTAGATTCCCTCTTCCCAGACTGTCTACAGATGTTCTCACCCCTTGCCTCTCATTTATAAACCCTATTAAGCTTTTGTTCCTTGACTCAGTCTATCAGCCATCTCCCTCTCACGTCAGAGAACAATCATGCTGCAAATTTCCTGCAAAATAACTAATTAAATGCCTTTTAGCTACTCCTTCACAGATGCATAGCTCCTCTATTTTCATATCTTTTAAAATATGCCCCTTCTTGGTAGGAAATTAGATTCATACAGCCTTATGGCTTTTATTAAGGGCAATAACAAGACTGGGGTAGTGTAAGAGACTGTCCTTATTTCTTGCAGATGTGTGTCTAAGTATTAAGGATGAAGCATCACTTTACTTAAAGGGGTTCAGCAACAATGAAGCAAGGATGGTTATTGACAATTTTAAGTATGTGAATGTGCACAGAACTATTCTTTCCACTCTTCTATACATTTAAATATGTATATGTATGTGGGTGTGTATATATATATATATATATATATGTATATATTCCTTCTATAAATTTTAAATGACTTAAAAAGTTCCCATGTTCATCAACACATAAGGCAGAAGCATTTTCCAGAGGCTCCCTTCTGTGAAACTCTAACATAAATGGACCAGAAGCACCAGAAGAGCCAAGGTCAGCACATGCATTTTGTGAGGTCTAAACATCCAAGGTCCAAGCGGTCGTCTGGAGCAATCTATTTTGTTTGCTAACAGCAATATCAAGCTTTCTGAGCTTCTCTTCCTGCTGGTGACCTACAGCTTGGAAAGAAACTTTCCAGATCCAGCACCCCCACCTTCGAGGAGCAAGAACTGGTGGAGATCAGAGACCTCTCCACCTACAATAAAGATGAAACCAAATGTGTGGGACTGGGTGTAGGTGTCAGTGAGATTCTGATTTTGTTAATCAACACAGTGTATGGAATTCACAGCAGGCCAGGCACTGCTGGAGCCAGCTCTAGGCTTAACCAAAAAAATCAGAAACCCTCCAAGGTTTCCATTTGAAAAGAGGCTGCTTCAGCCCAGACATCTTTCTCCACTCCCCCGCCCTCAAGTATCCTGGATCTTCCTTGGATCTCTTCTCCCCATGAAAAACATGGTGAGCTTTGAGTCCAGTAAGGCAAATTTCCATCTTCCTCCAGCTGCCTATGGGACATTTAATCTAGGACATAAAACATCAGAAACGGAAGGCACCTTAGGGACCAGCTCACTCATTTTACAAGTGAGAATCAAAGAGATATCAGAGAGGGATAGCAACTTGCTCAAGGTTACACAGCAAACTTATCCCAAACTTGATGGAATCAAGTCTAGAGCCAGCAGCCAGCTGCTTCTACTTCCCTGTCACCTACCCCAGGCCTCACATGTAGATTAATGTTGAGGGATAGAGCTTCCTGCTCAGCTTCCCCTCTGCCTTCATATTTCTCCCTGGCTATGTTCCTCAACCCTGAGAACTTAACAATAATAGCATCTGACACTTATGAAGCCCTTGCTGTATGCCAGCTCTGGACTACGGCTCCCTGTTATTGTCTCTGTTGTATCAGTGAAAGAGAAAACAAAACTGAGGCTCAGTGAGGCAAGTCTCCAGCCCCAGGTCACCCAGCTGGTGAGTGGTGGAACTGGGGTTTCTCCTCCAGTTCTCAGGCCCCGTGCGGCTCTGCCTCTAAGAAGCGATGCTGTTCCTGATGGTGGCCCTACCTTCTGAGTCCCTTTCTGTTGAGAGGTTTGAGGAAGCAGCTCAGAGCACCCCAGCCCTTGGGACAGGGATGGGGGTGGGGTCACCATAGAAACAGGCACAGTCTGCTCACCCCTGGCTGCTGGGCCCAGGTCAGCCCCCTCGCTGCATGAGGCCTCAGCCGCCTTGGCCTCTTGGCTCTCGACCTCCTGGTCCCGGGTTCCCCTGGCCTCCTCCACACTGTGTTGCCTTTGACTGTGTTTCTTGCGGCTGGCTTTCTTGCTGTGGGCCTTCTTCCTGGGAGCTGGCTCGCCTGGGCTCTCGAGGGGTTCTGCGGGCTCAGGGGGGCCCTCCTTCCCCTTTGCCTTCTTGTTGATCTTTTCCTTGGGCTCCTCAGAGCTCATCCTGAAGAATAAGCTCACCACAAACCTCAGCCACCCCTGCGGGGCCTGCCACTGGGCCTTGTCCTTCTTGGCGTCCTGCAGAGGCCTCTGCTCGCTGAGAAGGTCCTTGGTCTCCTCTGGGCTGGGGGCAGCAGCTGCAGTGTCCTGAGCCTCCACAGACTGAGCTGGACTCTTGAGACATCTGGTCTCATCACTGGCCGTCTGACAAAGACCTTCCCTGAAGGGGCCGGTGGGCAGGGAAGGGCCCTGGCAGTCCCACGACTCTGAATCCTTCTGGGCGTTCTGCAGCCTGTCCAGAGACTTGGCTCTCCTCCACAACAGAGGCTTCCTCGGGCCCCATGGAGGCTCCATTGCACTAGAACTGAAACAGACAGCTCCCTTAGCAGAGGCCTCAGAGACTACGAGGTGGGCTAGTGGTGCTGACCCATGTGCCCATCCAACCTGCCCGTCATGTGAGTACTATCAACTCTCAAAGCCACTGTCTCGTTTAAATTCCTCAGCATCCCTGGGAGGGACCGGTATCCTTGTCCCATGTCCCAGAGGAGGAAACCGATCCACAGGAGGTCATGCCCCAGATCTCACAGCTGGACCCCTAGAACCTCCAGGACGAACACCTTGCCAACACATTGACTGTAGTCCACTGAGACTGTTTGGTGATCTTAGTTCCCTGACCAGGGATTGAACCTACACCCTCAGCAGTGAAAGTGCCATGTCCTAACCACTGGTGTGTGTGTGTGTGTGTTCAGTCACTTAGTTGTGTCCAACTCTTCGTGACTCCATGGACCGTAGCCCAAAAGGCTCTTCTGTCCATGGGATTTTCCAGGCAAGAATACCATTCTCTTCTCCAGAGGATCTTCTCAACCCAGGGATCAAACCTGGGTCTCCCTCATTGCAGACAGATTCTTTACTGTCTGAGCCACCAGAAAAGCTCTACCTTCCCAAAGGGGCCCTCCTATCGGCAAGATTTCTTCACATGTTCAGCCGTTTGTGGCCTGAGCCTCTCTGCCTCCCCCCTTGTCTGTTTTGCTGGGTCTTGTCTCCTGAGTATCTACGAAGATGCCTGGCACATCACTGGCACACAGTAAGTACTTATTAAACAAAGGAATAAATGTATAATGAGCATTTAGTAAATTGAACAATACCTAAGAGTGTATAGTTAAATACAATAAACAAATTCGGACCCGTTCCATCTTAAAGCACCCGGGACCCTTCCGTTCTCCATCCAAAATGAAGCAGCTACTCGTGGAAAAGAAAAAACAACCTCCTCTTTCAGGGCAGCATTTTAACCAGCCTGAGGTGTGGGCAGTGCACTTGATTTGTGTGTCTTTAATCTGAAACTCCTGAGGCTTTCCAATTTTTCTGAAGTTGTTCAGAAATCCTTTGCCCTTTGGCGGAAGTTAAGAGAAAAATGAAATATGGTTTGGAATCTCAGTCCTGAGTTCCCAAAGATTCCTATGGAGTTTAGATTTATGGGTTGCCTACTCTAATTTGTAATACTGCTTCATCATGCATTTACTATTATTAGTGTATTAAGTATTAATGTATCTACATTATATCTTCTGTGTTTACCAACTTATTCATTACTTTAAATGTATTCTATTACTATGTCCAGCTTAGAGACAAAAATAGAAGCTATAATCGCAATTTCAGATGTGCAGGGATCCTTGTGAATGTGAGGAAGATACATAAAGAGAGGGAAGAAAAGGCACAGGGAAATACAGACAGATTTGAAGGTGAGAGTTAATAGTTAAGGATGCCTTTCTTCCTTCAAACATGAGTTTCAGGAGGAAGGGTAGGGAGGATGGCCAGAAGCCAGTGGGTTCCACTCGGT
Source organism: Madoqua kirkii (assembly GCA_006408675.1). Classification (NCBI taxonomy): domain Eukaryota; kingdom Metazoa; phylum Chordata; class Mammalia; order Artiodactyla; family Bovidae; genus Madoqua; species Madoqua kirkii. The sequence continues at coordinate 21,260 of SJYC01025301.1, read as the reverse complement.
GAGGCGTCCACATGCTTGCAGTCTTGGAGGAAATGAGGTGAGGAAACAGGCAATTTGTATGGATTTATTTGTTGCTCAAGGTTCCTTAAAGAAGCAGTAAAGTTACATGAAAATTTTTAGCAATGTTATTTTATCTGAAAGTTGTCTAATGTTCTTGAAAGCCTCAGAAGCCGCCTTACATTTATGCTTCCAAGATGTGGCATTAAGTGGGATAAGAAAAGAAATCATAGAAGAAAATATTTTGCTTTCTTCTCATTAATTTCTTTCAGCAAAGCTTTAACAGGCACCCACTATGTACCAGGAACGTTGCTCGGTGCCAGGGAACGAAACGCAGCTGGAGCCCTCACGTGGGCGGGGGTAGGGGTGCACGCAGTGAGGGCAATAATGCTCTATTTCCCGGATAGCTACTCTCACTTTTTATTTAGTTAGTTATTTTTAACTTTATTGTTATTTCTTTGCCTGTGCCCTGTGGCATGCAAGATCTTAGTTCTCCTACCAGGGATTGAACCTTCCACCCACAGGACTGGAAAGGCGGAGTCTTAACCACTGGACCACCAGGGAAGTCCCTACTCTCTCTCTTTAGCAGCACATGGTTTAAAGAGAAAATAAGTTGAGGTCGAAGTTCTATTTGATGTTAAGATCAAAGTTAGCTGAGCTAGAAATATTCCTTGAGGGACTTTCCTGGCGGTCCAGGGGTTAGGATTCGCTTTCACTGCCGAGGCTACATCTGGGTTTCATCCCTAGTGGGGAAGCTGAGATCCCTCAAGCTGTTGGCCAAAAAGAAAAAGGAGAGGAAAAAAAGAGATATTCACTGAATGATGTCAGGGTGCTCTCTGCTTGCGCTGTATGTTCCTGTGATCGGGCAAATTGGATGAGGTTGGCAGAGAGGCTGCTCAGTAACGGAACCACCAAACCAGTCCCTTTGCTTTCTGCACCAACTTGGCTCGAGGGGGTCTCCCACACAGAGGGCCTGACATCTTTCTCCAACGAAAGAGAAAAGAGGCGCAGTTATTACCGAAAAAACCTGTCATTGCTATGGAAACGGTTTCCCCCATTGCTGATGGCGGCAGTGTCCTCCTACTGCATTCAAAGGACACTCTGCTACTTCTAATCAGAGCATCAAGACAATTCCACTTGACAGTGGTTTTCCTTTGTGCAGTTTTTTCAAGAAAACTGCCTTGATTTGGCTCCTGCTTTCCTGAAACAACAGTGCCCCCCAAGCCCAGATGAAGGGGAGGGAGGCTGAGAGGAGGATCAGCTGCTGAGGCTCCAGAGGCAGGGCGAGGTGGGGGGCGGGGAAGGGGGCGGATTGCATGACCTTGGCATTCCAAGAGTGTTCCCCAGGGAGGAGAAACTCCAGGGTGTAGCCAGATAAAGAAATAAACATTTTTTTAAAAAAGCCTACGCTCCTCCAAGGAGACATCTGGAAGATCTGTGGGGCAGATGTGTCCTCAGACTTTTAAAGTCTCAGAGCCCTGCCTGAGAAGATTGTGTTTTAATATTAACCACCCCCCAACACACACACACACACACACACACACACACACACACACACACACACTACCCACACCATACATACACACGCACACAGATTCTATGTGTGCTGAAATTAAATCTTTCCAGACTTTCTAACTATAAATTTCTGCCTATCCAGAATTCATCAAAGTAAATCTTTCCTTTTCCTTCCTCTTTTTTTTTTTTTTGGTTGTTGTCCTGTATCCCTGCTTTGCCTGGGACATCATCTAAGTTCTGCCTGCCGATCGGGGAATTCTACCCTGTCCAGGTCATGACTCCAGATGGTAACCCTGAGACAGCCACAGATCTTGGCTGCATGAAAACCCAGCTGCTCTTGTAAACTGATTGATTGCCTTGACAGAAAGTGGATTTCAGAGCAAAGTCCTAGTCTGCTCAGAAATACCCGTAACACCCCAGTGATCTGCCGATCACAGGGCTTCTGACATGTACCAGTGATGTATTTAAAAACAATAGCAGCAAAACACCAGAGAAAGTGCACAGAGTGGACCTTGGCCAACTTTTCACAAGCGTGCTGACATTTAGGGTTATTTTCTCAATTATACGCTGACCTCATCTACACGTCATTCTCTAATTCACGCACCTGCCCAGCTCCTCTGCAACAGCTCTATCACCGCTTCCTAGAGGGAGTTTAGCTGCTCCCCTTCTCCACTCCTGGACTACAAACAATAGATCCAACAAACAGCCGGCCACTCCGAGGGAGCGTGGTGTGGACCCAGGGTCACATCCACAGACTCTCATTGCTATAGACTGGAGGTTTGTGCCCCGCTCAGGTTCATATGTTGAAACGTAATCCTCAGTGGGATGGTAGTCCAAGTGGGGAACTCTGGGGTAATTAAGTCATTTGAGCAGAGCCCAAATGAAAGAGATTAATGCCCTTATACAAGAGACCCCAGAGTGCTCCCTCACCCCTTCCACCATGTGAGCACACAGAGAGACCTGGTCTCGGAACCAGGAAGCCCTCACCAGACACCGAACCTGTGGGCGCCTGAGTCTTGGACTGCAGTCTCCAGAACCGTGAGAAACAAATCCCTGCTGCCCTAAGCCACCCAGTCTACGAGAGTTTGTGACGGCAGCCCAGACGGGCTAAGATGCTCATGTGACCCCAAAACATGCTCTCGTACCGTCAACCTACGAGAACTCATAACACCCTAAAGTTTCCCTCCCGGGCCCCCAAGTGTAAATATAGGGCATCATTCTCTGGGTATCCGTCTGCCCTCTGCCCTCCCTGTCTCGATTCAAGTTCCAGAGAAAGGGCCCGAGTCTGCCTGGTTTTCTGTTGTGTCCACACTGCCTGGGAGGCTCTCAGTGTTTCTGGAACAAATATACAAACACAATCAGCTTACCAGCCACAGGGCACCCAGCCCGTCCTCCATCCACAAGTTCTCAGTTCAACTTGGCCCCAGCCTGGCAATGAGCCAGGCTGGCAATGGGAGGTTGAGGCTCTGACAATTAAGTAGCGTGCTGACATTTAGGGTTATTTTCTCAATTATACGCTGACCTCATCTACACGTCATTCTCTAATTCACGCACCTGCCCAGCTCCTCTGCAACAGCTCTATCACCGCTTCCTAGAGGGAGTTTAGCTGCTCCCCTTCTCCACTCCTGGACTACAAACAATAGATCCAACAAACAGCCGGCCACTCCGAGGGAGCGTGGTGTGGACCCAGGGTCACATCCACAGACTCTCATTGCTATAGACTGGAGGTTTGTGCCCCGCTCAGGTTCATATGTTGAAACGTAATCCTCAGTGGGATGGTAGTCCAAGTGGGGAACTCTGGGGTAATTAAGTCATTTGAGCAGAGCCCAAATGAAAGAGATTAATGCCCTTATACAAGAGACCCCAGAGTGCTCCCTCACCCCTTCCACCATGTGAGCACACAGAGAGACCTGGTCTCGGAACCAGGAAGCCCTCACCAGACACCGAACCTGTGGGCGCCTGAGTCTTGGACTGCAGTCTCCAGAACCGTGAGAAACAAATCCCTGCTGCCCTAAGCCACCCAGTCTACGAGAGTTTGTGACGGCAGCCCAGACGGGCTAAGATGCTCATGTGACCCCAAAACATGCTCTCGTACCGTCAACCTACGAGAACTCATAACACCCTAAAGTTTCCCTCCCGGGCCCCCAAGTGTAAATATAGGGCATCATTCTCTGGGTATCCGTCTGCCCTCTGCCCTCCCTGTCTCGATTCAAGTTCCAGAGAAAGGGCCCGAGTCTGCCTGGTTTTCTGTTGTGTCCACACTGCCTGGGAGGCTCTCAGTGTTTCTGGAACAAATATACAAACACAATCAGCTTACCAGCCACAGGGCACCCAGCCCGTCCTCCATCCACAAGTTCTCAGTTCAACTTGGCCCCAGCCTGGCAATGAGCCAGGCTGGCAATGGGAGGTTGAGGCTCTGACAATTAAGAGATTTCCCCACAGCCTCACAGTCCAGAAGCAGGGAAAGATGGGGCTTGAATCCACTTCTCTGGATTTTAAATTCTTTTTCCAGCACTCAGTGGCCTCCCACAAACACACTCATACACACACACTTAGACACTTAGGGGTGAACAAATCTGCTGTTTCATGCTGACACTGATAACCACATCCATACACGTGCCTGCTGTGACTTGTATGCCTGGAGTCACATACTCACGTGTGCCCAGGTATTAACATTTCTGTCCCAGAGGCAAAGATTGTAGACATAGGGTGGGGCTCACAGACTCTCAGCTGGAAGCCAGTCAGTGAGTAGGAGAATCAAGGGCTCATGTTTCCTTCTCATCAGTACAAGTGAGCGCATGGCCACTCTGAACACCAAAAGTCAGTGCCTGTTTGAGGTCAAAGTCTTCCATTTGGGCTCTCAAGATGACTGGTCCACACCCAGAGCCCTCCAACCACCACTGGCAGGACTGGAGTGGGGGACAAGGTGGTCATCTCTTCCCTCAACATCGGACCCATCCTGCTCTCACACCCATCCGCCTCCCAAGTGTTCAGTGGGAACAATTCGGGTATTCCTTCTCCTTCGTGGGGTCCCTAGGAGGTTCCGAGAAGCGGAAAAGACCTGAGATGTGTAGGACTCTTTCGTACACTCCCATCCCCTGTTGGAACACTTCCTGCAATGGGAGCTCACCACCGTTCAAAGCAGATAGTTCCACCGTCAGCCCGCGGGAATTAAGGACAGTCCTTAAACAAGGGGCTCCACAGGTGGCGCTAACGGTAAAGAACCCCACCCCCCACCCCCCATCAATTCAGGAGACATAAGAGATGCAGGTTCAATTCCTGGGTCAGGAAGATGCCCTGGAGGAGGGCATGGCAACCCACTCCAGTATTCTTGCCTGGAGAATCCCGTGGACCAAGGATCCTGGTGGGCTACACAGTCCATAGTCACAAAAAGTTGGACACAACTGAAGGGACTTGGCACACGCACACTCCTCAGAGCTGACCTGGCTAGTGGCAGGCCCTCATGCCCTGAGGAGAGGCTGCCTCACCCCGAGTCCCTCCAGCCAGCCCATCACCCAATGGCCCAGGTCTCTAAATGTGTTCTCATATCTCATTGCTTCTGGACCCTTCTCCTGCCTGGATACCCGTCCCTGAGAACTCTCCAGCTGGTCCTTGTCCACCTTAAAATGTGCTGGGCAGGGAGGCAAGGCTGCAGCCACAGCCTGAGCACAGCAGAGCCGTGGGGTTTTGCATGAAGCTTCGGTTCAAAGACACATCTGAGCCTGGGGCTGGAAAGCTGGGGTAAGCTCTGCCAGAGCCGACCTGCAGCTCAGTGTCAAGAGTTAGACTTGGACCATCTGCCCAATCTGATTGTCACCATCAAACACACATCACCTGGTATCTATTTTCCAAAAGGTTGGGATTCACATCTTTTATGGGTCTTCTGAAACACAAAACAATGAACTCCCTAACGGTGGACTTTCAGACCCCGAGACACAGCAGTGGGGCAGACTGTGTGGGCAGTAGGGTCATCAACACAGAGCAGGAGAACTCCAAAAACGACCACGGCACCCCTCCATCCAGCACTAGAGTTTGTGCAGGTAACCCCATCCCATCCTCACCCCGTCTTGTCCTCTATCCACGACCACAGACCACAGGCCATGCAATGTTACAATTGCCGCTAAAATCCCTGTTGGAGCAGCAGGCCACCAGAACCCTTTTCATAAGATCTCCCTGTACTTGGACTAGCTTCCAAGAAATGTAAACTGATAAAACCTTAGTCCAGCCATCAATACTAACACCTCTGTTTATGCAGTTTCTCTATATTACATACGTTTACATCAAGCTACACTTGACCTCCACAACATCCAACAGGGAAATGAGCAGGAGAAGTATGTAATGCTGCCCCCATTCTACAGATGAAGAAACTGAGGCCCAGGGGAATGAAGTTCCCTGCTCAGAACTGCTAAGCTAGTAAGCAGCAGGGCTGGGACTTGAGTTCAGAGCTTCTAAATCCAGGTGAGTTCCCAGCTCCTTGCATGACACCTGGCTGAAATCATGTCACTGAACTTTGTACCTTTCTAGAGATGAAGAGACCAGCAAGCTAGAAGCAGTGTTGGGACTGGACTCGGGGTTTACCCTCCTTTCAGGAGGATCCCAAGATACCCACCTACTACTCTCGTCGTCTAAGGAGAGTATCACTCAGTCAGCTTCAGAGCATGGAAGTCGCTCCTGTCCCAGGACACTTTTGATCGGGAGCTCCCAATCAACGTCAGGTACCGCCCACAACGTCTGGGCACCACTCCCTGTCTGCTGGAAGGTGTATCCAATGAGGGGTAGTAGTCCCAGCTCTCCCAGGGAGAAGATGCTGCTGGTTTCCAGGCTGTCTCAGAAGATGTTTTGGTCAGAACCATATATATCATGCCGCCCAGGGGGTGAGCTCATGGACAGCCAATCCGGGCCCCTGCTCCCGCCACCTGCCCATCCTATCCCAAGGGCTGCTTCCTGCTTCCCCAGAGATAGCAGGCTTACTGCAGCTACTCTGGAAAAAAACAGTTTCGCTCGACAACTTCCTTATTACACCCAGGATGAAACCAATGCTCAGAAAAACAAACTTAGGCCTGGCTAGAGGAAGGCCAGTGCATAGAATGGAAAACAAGAATTTCTTATGGGAAACACAAATGGGGAGACAGGAGGAGGTAGATTCAGCATCTGCACGCCCTCCTCTGCTCTCTCCAGAGAACATCGAGGAGGGGATGATAAAGAAAGAAAGGTCACAGAATGTAACATAAAATCCCTGACCTGGAGACAAAACATGGAAGGAGGAGTTGATGAGGAACGTGCTTTCCAAATCCTGCTACCCCTGGTCGGTCACCGTGAGTCTTGACAGAACATTCTAAGAAGTTTTAATTAACATTTTCATTTTCTGTAGCGCCTGAATGTTTTAATTTAAAAAATTTTTATTTTATTTTTAAATTATTTTATGCCTTGGCCATGCCTTGTGGCTTGTGGGATCTTATTTCCCCGACCAGGGATTGAACCCAGGCCTCCACAGTGAAAGCAACAAGTCCTCACCACTGGACTCCCAGGGAATTCCCATGCTTGAATTTTTTTTTAAAAAAAGAACTTATACATGCTTGTAATCAGAAAAAAAAAACAAAAAACAAAAAAAAAACACTAGTTTTATTCAAATGAAAGTAAAATGTGTCAGAAATCCTGTTTTGGTTAATTGACATGGGAAAGTGTTGCAAAGTAAATACTGAATGCAGTGAGCTTTGGAATCACCCAGACCTGGAACCATCTGCCAGCTGTGTGACCTCTGGTAGGGGACACAACGTCTCTGAATTTATTTCTCACTCAGAACTGAATGACCAACTTAGAGGATGATTGCAGAGTCAAATGTGATACTTCTCACAAAGAAAAAAGAAAATATATTGAGCTGCAGTCCATGGGGTCTCAAAGAGTTGGACATGACTGGGTGACTGAACAACAACAGGTACTTTTCTAAATCCTTTCTGTGTACTGAGTACCTCGTCCCTGGTAAGTACTTAACAAAGAGTCGATATTTTATTAGTGGAGCAGAGTTAATGCTTTATCTACTCATCAGCAAAGAGGTTTTAGATCCAACTTTGCCTGGTTACTGGCTCAACACTGAATTTAGAGAATTTATTAGTCCAAGAGCCAGCCCAGATTTCAAACAAGGGTTAAATTATATCCCATGTTTTTATTTAACAAAGCTTTTTGTTAACCATGTTCTCCAGGTCCTGGGTGCCTCCTACATACTCTTCTTTATTCTGAAGACAGTGCCCCCTCCTGGCCCTCTTGCAGGCTTCTCTGGTGGCTCAGATGGTAAAGAATCTGTCTGCAATGCAGGAGACCTGGGTTTGATCCCTGGGTCAGGAAGATCCCCTTGGAGAAGGGCATGGCAACCCACTCCAGTATTCTTGCCTGGAGAATCCCATGGACAGAGGAGCCTGGTGGGCTACAGTCCATGGAGTGTACATGTAGCTGGGAAGAGACACAAACAAGAAAAAAAAATTATAAAAGTAGGTGGAAGAGAATGGGGAGAATGGGGGGTTAGTGTTTCATGGGTACAAAGTATCAGTTTGGGAAGAAGGAAAAAGTTCTAGAGGTTCATGGTGCAGATGAACAATGTGGATGTATTTAATGCCACTGAGCTACGGACTTAAAAATAGTTACTATGGTCACTTTTATGTTCTGTATATTTTATCACAATTTTTGTTTTTTAAGGCAGATGGAAGCACAGGGCAGAGGCCATGTGGGGTACAGTGCATGTACCGGCCCTTTGTTGGCTGTTTTTAGTCACTCCGACTCTTTGAGACCCTATGGACTGTAGCCCACCAAGCTCCTCTGTCTATGCGATTTCCCAGACAAGAATACCGAAGTGGGTTGCCATGTACTTCTTCAAGGGATATTCCCAACCCAGAGATGGAATCCATGTCTCCTGAGTTGGCAGGTGGATTCTTTACTGCTGAGCCATCAGGAAAGCTCAAAAGGCTGCAAGAGTCAACAAATAATTACGATGATATTTGGTTTAACAAGTACATACAAACTATGCTGCCAAGTTTTTTAAAAAGAAAAAATTCACATTTCTTTAGCAGATGAAAAATCTGATTCCAAAATTTGATTTCTAAATAAGGTGAGAAAAACAAAATATATCCTTCCATCAAGCAAATTACTATGTTTTGAGAAAGATAATCTTCTAAAATTTCAGCATAATCAAGTAACAATAAATGTAAGTTTCAACTGACCTAACTGCTAGCCAAAGTCAGCATTGTAACAGTGAATAAATCTTCCTCTCATTTACAGACTGAAAAGAAAGCCAAGAATTTTAAACACCTGTATATTAGAACTAGGTGCACACTTGGTCTCATAAGAAGGACATTTAAATTGCTGCAGCACTTTAAAAAGTATGTCAGTTTCTTCTCCCATCTGACCAGGATTTTCAGAGCACTGTTTCTTTGTTAAAAATTCGTGCTTAACAAGTTAGAGTTTTAGTACCTGTGTGTGCCTGCTCAGTCGTGTCCTACTCTTTACAACCCCGTGGACTGAAGCCCACCAGGCTCCCCTGTCTGTGGAATTTTCTAGGCAAGAATACTGGAGGGGGTTGCTATCTCAGTATACAATTTTGTAAAATGTGCTACATCATTAGATTATTTTTACATTAATTGGACCCTAAATAAAGAACATCAATAATTAACCAGATTAATATACCTGATTACCAACTTAACCTTAACTGTGGACTCTGTTACATATGTTTGCAATATAATGAAGCCCACTAATAATTTCTAAAGCATACTTAGGTAAACACAGATAACTGCACAGCTATTTATTAAAATGAAGGATATTGCTCAAGCATCATAACCCAAGAACATGTTTTATGTGAACTGTTCACTGTATTTTTCAGAATTAAAGAGAAAGCAATAAGGAGAAAATGAGAAAAGCAATATCACTGAGCATTTCAAACTACCCTAAATTAAGGGTTCCTAACCCCAGACCTTTGTACCTGGGGCAGGTAAAATTGTCTTTATTGTCATGAAATTTAGCTTGTCCTTCGATTATTATTGTAGGCAACAAAGCACATTTACCACACTTCTGTGATTTAATCACTAACAAAAATTATGTATTTTCATGTTGCTTTACGAATGTTGGGCTCTCAGTGTCCTGCTTATGTTCATTTTGATGGCTTGTAAACTGCCTCTGTCTCATGCATCATGAGATAAAGAAGTAAATACAACATTCAACTTGTTGTTAAATATCATGTCTTCCCTGGTGGCTCAGACAGTAAAGAATCTGCCTGTAATGTAGGAGACCCCAGTTGGGAAGATCTCCTGGAGAAAGGAACGGCTACCCACTTTAGTGTTCTTGCCTAGAGAGTTCCATGGAGTGACGAGCCTGGTGCACTATGTCCGTGGGGTTGCAAAGAGTCGGACATGACTAACAACTGTATTGTTGCAGCTAGTTTCATACAATTGGTTTCCTTTGTAATCCTACTTATGCTATACATTTTGAAACAGTACTCTGAGAATTCAGCCTGAGATCTCAACTAACTGCTAAGGGGTTCATGGCACTAAAAAACGAATCCTTGCTCTAAACATGTCTTAGGTTAAGTTTATGGCAACAGTGACTAGACAAGTAGCTTAACTATCCAAAACCAAAGTATTCCTAAGTACAGTTAGTTTGTAATGAACTAAATGAAAAATACCTTTTCTGTACTTTCAGGCTATCTATATTATATATATAAATATAAGCTGATATTAACAGTCTTATGAAACCAACTTATTACACCAAATGAAATAGGACACAAGAAGGAATTATTCATTTTGTCAATTTCCTAACCAGATCCCCTCATAAAATCACAAAGTTATAGAAAATAAGTCAAAACTTTTAAAAAGAGTCCTTTGATGCCCATTTAATAAAGCCGTGATAAAAGAGCAAAATGTACAGAAAAACATGTGCTGCCTTTAGGTCTTTGGTTCAGTTCTCACGGTCACTAACATAGTCCCGTACTCAGTCCTGGCTGTCAAGGCCGCTGTGACCTAGACTCAGTAACCGAACGTTTCTCTCTCCTTTTTCCTTTCTATATGTATCTTCTACTCTTATCAGCCTATGACCACACCAAGGTCATTTCCATCTCCATTCCTATGTTCTCTTAACTGTAGCAATATATGTTCCACTTGTTCAAGTTAGGGCTATGCAAACTTGGTCCTCATGAGCCCTCCCCTGGTCTGATAGGATCCTTGACCAACCACCAAGTTAGCACTTGGCTCATTGACTGTTTCCTAAGTCTTTCATGCATTGTATGATAGTCTTACTATGAACCTTCGCTCTGTTCACGCATGCATGCATCTTCAGTTGCTGCAGTCATGTCCGACTCTTTTCAGCCCTATGGACTGTAACCCGCCAGATTCCTTTGTCCGTGGGATTTTCCAGGTGAGAATACTGGAGCGGGTTGCCATGCCCTCCTCCAGGGGATCTTCCCCACCCAGGGATCCAACCTGCATCTCCTGTGTCTCCTGCCTTGCAGGTGAACATTTTTACCACTGAGCCACCAGAGAAGCCCCTAGCTCTCTGTTCACTATGGACAAAACCCAGAGTTCCTGGAAGGACATAACAGTCAACAGTTAACTGACGAATATGGGCAAAAGAATGTCTAAAACTGCTACTAAACTAACACTCTGCACAAAAACACTCAACCATGACAGTTAAGTCATCATTTCTTAAAAAGCCTTGTTAATGTCTATAATGCAACAGAGCAGAGTTGCTAAGATTCACACTATCTATGCAACCTCACAAGTCACTTTTTTTCAACCTCAACTACCAGCTCGGGTGACTATTTCTATATTATCCATTGAACACATACATGTTAGTATCTAACTTTAAACCTTTAATCCACTAGGTTCTACACTGGAATTTTCATTCTTTTCCTGGTATAAACAAGTCTTACAAAACACAGCTCAAGATCCACCTCTTCCATAAGTCCTTCCTTCCCCAGCTAAGAGTACACGCTCCCTGGGACCTGGACATAAAGGGTCTCATCAATTGTTATCGAGTATTTCCTTGCACCATTTAAATGACCAAATGAGCCATGGTAACTAAACTGAGAGCTGAAGCTACCCTGTGTGTGTGCTATGTTGCTTCAGTCATGTACAACTCTGTGTAACCCTATGGATGGCAGCCTGCCAGCCTCCTCTGTCCATGGGATTCTCCAGGCAAGAATACTGGAGTGGGTTGCCATGCCCTCCCCCAGGGGATCTTCCCAGCCAGGGATCAGACTGCGCCTCTTGTCACTCCTGCACTGGTAGGCGGGTTCTTTACCACTAGTTCCACCTGGGAAGCCAAACCTCCATGACCCAGGAATTCCATCCACACGGAAGTGCAATTCCACGTTCCCGGAGGAGGGAGAACCATCCTGGGGCCAAACTGGGCATTTTGCACGTTCTCTATTCAGAATAGGGGCACCCTGACCCTGTTCTCAGAGACCAAGCCTGGGAAGGGGGGCTATGTAGATTCTGAGGGTGCCCGTGGCCAGGGTAGTTATGTGACATCTGAGGCTCAGTCCCTAAAGCAAACCAAAGGCCCCTTGGGCACGAAAAATTTCAAGACAAACATGGCAGAGCATGAAACCAATTGCAGGGCCTTCTGAGTGTGGGACCTGTGCAACTGTACAGGTTGCATGGCTGAGAAGGTCCACTGGGGGGGACAGTTCCCAACCAAGTACTATGAGGAAAGAAGACAGAGGAAGAGAGAGAGGGAGACTGAGAGAGAACTTCTTTAGAAATTTTTATTTAAGTATAACATACGGGAAAGTGCATGAATCCTAACTACACAGCTTGGTGAATTTGCAGAATAAATTTGTGTAACCAGCCCCTAGATGAAGAGGCAGAACATCACCTGCACCCCAGGAGTCCCCCCTCCTGCTTCTCACGGGTACCACTCTCCTGACTTCTAGCAGGTTATTTTGGGGTGTCACGTGGCATGTTTTCTGTTATGTCTGGCTTTTTTCACTCTGTTCCGTGCTTCTGTTTCTGAGGTGTAGCCATGCTGCTCTGTGTGGCTACAGCTATAAACTCTCCAACTGGTGATACCAAGTCAGAGAGGACGTGGGCCAATCAGATGTACTGCTGGTGGGAGTGGACAGTGATACAGCTACTTTGGAGAACTGAATACTACTGCTGCTGCTAAGTCACTTCAGTCGTGTCCGACTCTGTGCGACCCCATAGATGGCAGCCCACCAGGCTCCCCCGTCCCTGGGATTCTCCAGGCAAGAACACTGGAGGAGGTTGCCATTTCCTTCTCCAATGGGTACTAATATCTAGTAAAGTTGACCCAGCACCTCCACTGTTTTGGGGGTTTTAATATTTTTCTTTCTTTCTTTGGCTGTACCGGCTCTTAGTGGCAGCTTGTGAACTCTTAGTTGTGGTATGTGGGATCTAGGTCCCTGACCTTTGGGATGGAACGTGCATTGGGAGCGCAGAGTCTGGGACTGCACGGGATGTCCACTCTTAGATACATACATGACAGAAATGCACATACTACCCCGAAACAACATTTGTAAAACTGCCTTAAAGTGAAAGGGAAGTCACTCAGTCGTATCTGACTCTGCAACCCCACGGACTGTAGCCCACCAGGCTCCTCCGTCCATGGGATTCTCCAGGCAAGAATACTAGAGTGGGTTACCATTTCCTTCATCAGCACTCTTTGTTATAGCCAAAGACTCAAAAACTTGAAACTACTCAAATGCCCCAGAACAATGAGATGAGGAAATAAATAAATGGTAATATATTCACAAAATGGATATTTTTGCCCCGAGAGTCTGAATATTTGTTTATTTAGAAAGTCTATTTACCCTCTTGTGTGGCCTGGGTGTGCAATATGGAGACACAGAAGATAAACTTCGTCTTGAGTGAAAGTGCAGGTATTACATGCTAAGAGAGATGGATAGGACTGAGGGCTCCAGTCTCAGGAGCGCAGCTCTAAGCAACATATTTAAGAGAAGAAGAATTTTCACAAGAGACACTCACACCTGTCTGTGTTTGGAAACTCAGTTCCCACAGATCTGCCCCCAACCTGGCAAGAGAACTGCATTATGGAAATACTGTGCACGTGCCTTTGGTGATTCCCAAGAGCAAAGAGCAAGTACGTGAATACACCCTCCTTCCCAGAGCCACACCCTCTGCCTGGAATCAACCAGGGCAAAGTCTAGCCCTGGAGTTTCCTGGAGGGATGTCTTCTTCTTTCTCCTCCATGAGAGGTCCCTGAGAGACTGTGACCTCACTCTTTCTCAAGCCAGGTAAGGACCAAGGACCAAAGTCCTGCAGTCAGAAGGTCTTAATCTTTTGGGGGATTTCCCGGCGGTCCAGCGATTAGGACTTGGCTGCCTGTTGTGGCACCCTGGCCTGGGTTTGATCCATGGTCAGGGAACTAAGATCCTGCAAGCTGCTCAGCATGGCCAATACTGTACAGCTGTGAAATATCTGCAAAATATCTGCAGATATATATATGCAGATATATATATTGATATATATAAATATATATAGCCATATATATATTCTTTTGGTTCCTGTGCAAAATGATTGAATTTAGGTCTTGCACCTGAAGTGCTCAGTGAATTTCAGTCTCCATTTACACTTCCCTGTCTCAGTTATTTTTTCTCTCCCCTCAGTGCTCCCAGAATCTCCCCTCCCTCATCTGTTTCTAGGTCTCCACAGCAAGTAGCTGACTCAGGTGGTCATGAGGATGACCTGGCTTTGACCTTTGCACTACAGCCCAGCTTCTCGCCCCAGAGGGCATATTGAGAATAGTAAGAACAACAGCCATCTGTGAAATGTTCGCCATCTGTCAGGCCCTATAATAAAAGCTTTTACGTGGATTATTTATTTTTACTCCATAACAGTGTTTATCAAGTATGTAGTGTTATTTTGCAGATACGAAAAGTGAATGCTCAAAATGATAAAATGCTTAAGGGACACTGCTAAATGGCAGATTAAAATCAGTCTGTCTCCAGAACATGTCATTAACCATGGCACTCCATTGTTCTTCTGAACCTCAATTTTCACAGCTGTACAATGGGAATTTAAACAAAACAAAACAAAAAAATCAGTCACTCTAAGAAAGAAATGGAAAATTTTATTCAAACCAAACTGAGGATTATAACCCGGAAACAGCTTCAACTCTGGGGACTGTTCCACCCATTACAGGTCAAAGCACAGTTATGTAAGTTTTTGAGACAGAAAAGTGTTAAGTGTTAGTTGCTCAATCATGTCTGACCCTTTTGTGACCCCACAGCCCACCAGTCAGGAGCCCACCAGCTTCTCTGTCTGTGGAATTCTCTAGTCAAGATTACTGAAGTGGGTAGTTATTCCCTTCTCCAGGATATCTTCCTGATTCAAGGATCGAACCCAGGTCTCCTGCATTGTAGGCAGATTCTTTACCATCTGAGCCAACACAGGTGTACATTAATAATGTGTTCTTGATGGGTGACACAAAACAAGAGGTAGGTCATGGGTCAGGGTGGCCCCTTATAAGATCAAAATAGAAGGTTATCTTTTAAGGAGTTGTCTTGGTATTAGGAGAATGTTGCTCTTTATGGTTGAGCAGGTGAAAGCATGTAACTCAGATTGGGACTTGAACCTATGGTCTTTTAACTGAGATCACACACTTGGTGTCAGGACTTAATCAAACTCGCTTCTCAATGTCTTGTCTGACCCTTTTGTGACCCCACAGCCCACCAGTCAGGAGCCCACCAGCTTCTCTGTCTGTGGAATTCTCTAGTCAAGATTACTGAAGTGGGTAGTTATTCCCTTCTCCAGGATATCTTCCTGATTCAAGGATCGAACCCAGGTCTCCTGCATTGTAGGCAGATTCTTTACCATCTGAGCCAACACAGGTGTACATTAATAATGTGTTCTTGATGGGTGACACAAAACAAGAGGTAGGTCATGGGTCAGGGTGGCCCCTTATAAGATCAAAATAGAAGGTTATCTTTTAAGGAGGTGTCTTGGTATTAGGAGAATGTTGCTCTTTATGGTTGAGCAGGTGAAAGCATGTAACTCAGATTGGGACTTGAACCTATGGTCTTTTAACTGAGATCACACACTTGGTGTCAGGACTTAATCAAACTCGCGTTCTCAATGTCTCATGGCAAAGGGAATTCAGTGAGACAGCTGCTGCTAAGTCACTTCAGTCGTGTCCGACTCCCACCAGGCTCCCCCGTCCCTGGGATTCTCCAGGCAAAAACACTGGAGTGGGTTGCCATTTCCTTCTCCAATGCATGAAAGTGAAAAGTCAATGGACTGCAGCCCACCAGGCTCCTCTGTCCATGGGATTCTCCAGGCAAGAGGACTGGAGTGGGGTGCCACTGCTTCTCCATCAGTGAGGCAGAGTGATAGGTAAAAGTGGATTTATTTAGACAGAAACACATTCCACAGACAAAGTGTGGACTATCCCAAAAGGCAGGAGTGGCACCAGAGTATGGGGTTGTCTGTTTTTATAGGGGTGGGTAATTTCACAGGCTAATGAGTGGGAGGAGTAGTCCAACTAAATGCGGGAAGGGGTGAGAATTTCCAGAAGTTGGGCCACTGCCCACTTTTCAGCCTTTATGATCGTCCTTGAAACTTTCGTGGTGCCTGTGGGTGTGTTACTTAGCTCGCTGATGTGTTACAGTGAGAGTCTACCGAGGCTCGAGACCTAGCGGAAGCCCACTTGTCCACCATCTTGGGCGTACTTGGTTCTAATCCGTTTACGTTGTGTTTTCTGGCTATGTCATTCTTTTAAAGGTTGCGCCCTGCCCCTGCCCTCCTGTTTCACAGGTATTTCTGCCAATGGGGAGGCTTGGTTTATGCACAATGCACAGTAGCAGGGAGAGAGGTGGCCAAAGGGCAGAGAAAATTATTTGTGTTTAAATTTTCCTTGACTTGCCCTAGAATATGAATATTTATTTCATCAGGAATAAGTGATACTGACCTTCCCAAAATCACTGGGAAACTTCAAGGAGGCAATTCATGAGTGCACTTAGCCCAGGGCACATGCAGGCACGTGGGCACAGGCAATGTTAGATCTAGAGAAGCCCACAGTGGGGCCTCACCTGAGGGCCTCAAGTCCTCAGCTCTCTCATGGAACTCGTTCCGAGCCAAACAGTATCAATGAAGCCAGCTGGAATAAGCCTGCCCTCCTCTTTCCTGGGAACTAAGGTAGACGTTGCTCTGCTCTTAACTCCCCCTTCTGTGACTCTGGCAGGCACTTGAACTCTCTGTATCAAAGAAGAAAGCTCTTGGTCAACAGTGGCTTAAGGCAGCATTTCTCACCTGGACTCTGTTGGCATTTAGATGATTATTTGTTGTGTGGACTATCCTGTGTATTGCGAAATGTTTAGCCACATCCCTGGCCTCTACTCATTAGATGCTGCCAGAAGTAACTCCTTTTGGTTGTGAAAACCAAAAATGTCCAGCCATTGCCAAAGGGCCACTGGATGTCATTATCCCCAGCTGAGAACCTCTGGCTTCCACAATAATGATATGTAATTATCTAACCAAATCAGGAGTCCCTGAAGGTAGCTATAGTTCTGGGTTTGGTGCAGCAACTTAGTGATACCAACAGGAATCATGTCTCTGCTGGTGCTTATCACCTCATGATCCCACTGTACCAGCATCACAATCCCATTCAAAGGCAGACAAGAGGGGCAAAGTTACCATGTCCTTTGTGGCTTACCTTTAATCTGAAGAGTTTTCCCAGACACTTCTCAGCAGATCTCTTTTATGTCTTATTGGCCAAAACTAGTTTTCTGCCCACCCCTAGCTGCATGGGCTTCCCTGGTGGCTCAGATGGTAGAGAATCCACCTGCAATGTGGGAGACCTGGGTTCAGTCCCTGGGTTGGGAAGATCCCCTGGAGGAGGGAAAGGCTCCCCACTCCAGTATTCTGGCCTGGAGAATTCCATGGACTATACAGTCTACGGGGGTGCACAGAGTCGGACCCGACTGAGCGACTTTCACCTTCACTTTCAGCTGCATGGGAAGTTGGAAGAAAGACGAGGTGGCCAGAGAGGAGGGGTTGGAAATGGAGTGAGCCCTCCCTGACATGGCAGTATGGGCACTCCTCACACCTGTGGAAATTACCTGTTTGTCTGCTCTCCACACTAGACTGTGTGCATCTTTAGGATGGAGTTCTCCTCAGGTCTTCCTCTGTATCCTCAGCACTACGTGAGTGCAAGCTAAGTTGCTTCATTTGTGCCCGACTCTGTGGAATCCTATGGACTGCAGCCTGCCAGGCTCCTCAGTCCATGGGATGCTCTGGGCAAGAATAATGAAGTGGGTTGCCATGTCCTCCTCCAGGGGATCTTCCCAACCCAGGGACTGAACCCACGTCTCTCATGGCTACCTGCCCTGGCAGGTGGGTTCTTTCCCACTAGCACCATCTGGGAAGCCCCAGCACCACAAATGTGCTCAATCAATTCTTGTTGAATAACCAAATAAATAAACAAGTGAATCAATCAATGATAAGACCTTCTCTCTTCCTTGCCAATATCACTAAGTCAGTTATTCATGTGAAAACTAAACTTGGTATAACTACAAATAAGTCTATCATGCCTTCCTTGGTGGTAAAGAATCTGCCTGTAATGCAGGAGACCCAGGTTTGATCCGTGGGTTGGGAAGACCACCCCCACCTGGAGAAGGGAATGACTACCCATTCTAGTATTCTTCCATGGACAGAGGAGCCTGGCGGGCAGAGAGTCGACAGGACTGAAGCAACTTAGCACGCACGAGCCTATCATGCAAATGACAATGCAAACATCTCCTTGTTCCTCCAACAACATGATCTGATCCCTCTGGCCATGGATGCTGTTCTCTTTGCCCAGAATGTTCTTCTTGCTACCTGCCTTTATCCTCCTTCACATGGCCCATTCCTTCTCACTTTGTAGGTCTCTGCTTGGATGGAACTGAAACACTTTAACCTCAGACTGGGACTTGAACCCATGTGCCAGGGCTTAAACCCAGCAAAAACCCAGTTTGAGACTAACCCAAATGGCTAGGACTCAAACCCAGCCAAAACGCACAGTCTTCCAACTGAGATCACACACCTACCTTTAGGACCTAATAAAACTCAGGTTCTTGATGTCTCATTGCAGAAAGAATTCAGTGAGAAACAAAGTGATAGGTAGGAAGTGGATTTATTCAGAGAGGAACACACGCCACGGAGAGTGGGTCTTCACAGAGGGTGAGTGCAGCCTCAAAATGTGGTGTGGTTAGATTTTATGGGCTGGGTAATTTCATAGGCTACTGAGTGGGAGGATTACTCCAACTATTCTGGGGAAGTGTTAGTCACTCAGTTATGTCTGGCCCTTTGTGACCCCATGGACTGTAGCCTGCCAACCACTCTGTCCATGGAATTCTCCAGGCAAGAGTACTGGAGTGGGTTGCCATGCACCTCCCTCCCCACCCTATCCCTCTGGGTTGTCCCACAGCACTGGCTGTGGGTGCCTTGCTTCATGCATTGAACTTGCACTGGTCATCTATTTTATATATTGTAATATACATGTTTCAGTGTTATTCTTTCAAAGCATCCCACTCTCACCTTCTCACTCAGAGTCCAAAAGTCTGTTCTTTACATCTGTGTCTCTTTGGCTGCCCTGCATGTAGTATTGTCATTACTGTCTTTCTAAATTCCATATATGTTTGTTAATATCCAGTATTTATGCTTCTCTTTCTGACTTACTTCACTCTGTATAATAGGTTCCAGTTTCATCCACCTCATTAGAATGGACTCAAATGCATTTCTTTTTATAGCTGAGTAACATTCCGTTTCATATATGTACCACAACTTCCTTATCCATTCATCTGCTGATGGACATCTAGGTTGCTTCCATGTCCTAGCTATTGTAAATGGTGCTACAATGAACATTGAGGTACACATGTCTCTTTCAATTCTGGTTTCCTCGGTGTGTATGCCCAGTAGTGGGATTGCTGGGTCATATAGGGCTTCCCTGGTGGCTCAGAGGTAAAAGCGTCTGCCTCCAATGTGGGAGACCTGGGTTCGATCCCTGGGTTGGGAAGATCCCCTGGAGAAAGAAATGACAATCCACTCCAGTATTCTTGCCTGGAGAATCCCATGGACGAAGAAGCCTAGTAGGTTACAGTCCACGGGGTTGCAAAGAGTCGGACACAACTGAGCAACTTCACCTCACCTCATGGCAGTTCTATTCCCAGTTTTTCAAGGAATCTCCACGTTCTCTATAGTGGCTGTACCAGTTTGCATTTCCACCAACAGTGTAAGAGGGTTCCCTTTTCTCCACAACATCTCCAGCATTTATTGTTTGTAGACTTTTTGATGACAGCCATTCTAACTGGCATGAAATGATACCTCTTTGTGGTTTTGATTTGCATTGCTCTAATAATGACTGATGTTGAGCATCTTGCAAAATACTATTCTTAAAAACACTTTTTTCAACCATCTGAAAAATGTAACAACCACTCTCAAAGGCTCTCAGGCCATACAAAAACAGGTGACTAATGATAGTTTGCTGACCCTGGTAATACTGAGGGTCATATGCTTTGGGTTTTCCAAGCTACTCTCGGGGATGCCGCAGAATCACTTAGAGCAATGACGCATGCGTGCTAAGTTGCTTCAGTCTCGTCCAACTCTGTGCAACCCTATAGGCTGTAGCCTGCCAGGCTCCTCTGTCCAGGAGGTTACCCAGGCAAGAATACTGGAGTGGGGTGTCATTTCTTCCTCCAGGGGATCTTCCCAACCCAGGGATCAAATCTGTGGCTCCTGCGGCTCCTGCGTTGGCAGGTGGGTTTGGTTTTGTTTTTTTTGTTGTTGGTGGTTTTTTTTTTTTTACCACTAGTGCCAGCTGGGCAGAGCAATAATGGTACAGGGAAAAGTGGGGCATGAGAGGATGCTCCCAGAGAACTTGACTTTGGAGGCCAGTGGGACTTGATTACAGAACTTCCACAGGACTGGGGGAAACAGACTTTTGGAGGGCAAAAACAAAACCTTGCACCAGGACCCACGAGAAAGGAGCAGTATCCTCACAAGAGAGTGAGCCAGACTTGACTGTGAGTGTCCAGGAGTATCCAGCGGAGGCATGGGTTGACAGTGGCCTGCTGTAGGGTCAGGGGCACTGAATACAACAGTGCGGGCAGGCATAAGTCCTTTTGAAGGAGGTTGCCATTACCCCTACCACCATTTGGCCTCAGGCCTAACAACAGGGAGGGAACACAGCCCTGCCCATCAACAGAAAATTGGACTAAAGATTACTGAGCATGGGCCTGCCCATCAGAACAAGACTCAGATCCCCTCACAGTTAGTCTCTCCTATCAGGAAGCTTCCACAAACCTCTTATCCTTATCCATCAGAGGGCAGACAGAATGAAAACCACAGTCACAGAAAACTAAACAAACATCGCATACACTACAGCCTTGTTTCATTCAATGAAACTATGAGCCATGTTGTATGGGGCCACCCAGGACAGATGGGTCATGGTGGAGAGTTCTGACAAAATGCGGTCCACTGGAGAAGGGACTGGCAAACTACTTTAGTATTCTTGCCTTGAGAACCCATGAACAGTATGAAAAGGCAAAAAATAGGACACTTAAAAATGAATTCCCCAGGTTCGTAGGTGCCCAATGCAACTGGAAAAGACTGGAGAAATAGAAATAACTCCAGAAAGAATGAAGAGATGAAGACAAAGTGAAAACAATGCCCAGTTGTGGATATGACATGATGGAATTAAAGTCTGATGCTGTAAAGAGCAATATTGCATAGGAACCTGGAATGTTAGGTCCCTGA
>SJYC01025300.1:0-17126 GCA_006408675.1 Madoqua kirkii | reverse complement strand
TTAAGAAAAAATAAGTAGAAGGAAAGAAATCATAAAGATCTGAGCAGAAATAAATGAAAAAGAAATGAAAGAAACAATAGTAAAGATTAATAAAGCTAAAGCCTGGTTCTTTGAGAGGATAGACAAAATTGACAAGCCTTTAGCCAGACTCATAAAGAAAAGAAGCGAGAAGAATCAAATCAGCAAAATTAGAAATGAAAAAGGAGACATTACAACAGACAATGAAGAAATACAAAGGATTACAAGAGACTATTATGAACAACTATACGGCAATAAAATGGATAATATGGAATCTTCTTACTAAACCAGGAAGGAGTAGAAATTATGAACAACCCAATTAAAAGCACTGAAATTAAAGCTGTGATCAAAAATCTCCCAAAAAACAAAAGCCCAGGATCAGATGGCTTAACAAGAGAATTCTATCAAATATTTAGAGAAGACCTAATGCCTATCCTTCTAAAACTCTTTCAAAAAATTGCAGAGGAAGGAACCCTTCCAAATTCATTCTATGAAGCCACCATCACCCTGATACCAAAACCAGACAAAGCCAATGCAAAACAAGAAAACTACATGCCAAAATCACTAATGAACATAGATGCAAAAATCCTCAACAAAATTCTAGCAAACAGAATTCAGCAACACACCAAAAAGCTCATACACCATGATAAAGTTGGGTTTATTCCAGAAATGCAAGGACTCTTCAATATATGAAAATCAATCAATGTGATACACCATATTAAAAAATTGAAGGATAAAAACCATACGATCATCTCAATAGATGCATGCAGTTCATGGGGTCGCAAAGAGTCAGACACGACTGAGTGATTGAACTGAACTGAACTGCTGCCATGGCAGCACCATTTGTGGTAGTAGGGAGTTGAAAGATTCTGGGAGGACAGACAAGAGGTAATGGATGGACACCCTGGAGAATTATTTACACATTAGAAGCAACCGATAGCAATGTGGAAGTATCCTAGAGATGTAGTGTTTACCGGGGCGGTGGTGGGTGGGGGGAGTGAAAAACAGAATGAGACGTACCAAATAACATTATGTAAATTAAAAATACAAACTAGAAAGACAACAATGCCAGCTTTGTAAGAACACATGCAAAAAGATACACATTCAGCAGTAAGCAGGAGTCCTCAGGGGGATAAAGACATATATAGCATAAACACATACAGGCATCCCCGAAGAGAGTAGAGAAGGGATTGTCTTCCCAGGATCCAGAGCCATCCCCAAAGATAACCACATAAATGAAAGACGGTTCTCCTGAGGGCTGGCAAAAGGATTCTAGCTGCAAATGCAGTGGAATCCACATCTCTCTCTAGCCATCAGTTCAGTTCAGTTCAGTTCACTTCAGCCGCTCAGTCGTGTCCAACTCTGTGACCCCATGAATCACAGCATGCCAGGCCTCCCTGTCCATCACCAACTCCCAGAGTTCACTCAGACTCACGTCCATCAAGTCAGTGATGCCATCCAGCCATCTCATCCTCTGTCGTCCCCTTCTCCTCCTGCCCCCAATCTCTCCCAGCATCAAAGTCTTTTCCAATGAGTCAGCTCTTCGCATGAGGTGGCCAAAGTACTAGTCATACCTAGTCTAAATGGGGTGCAACAGGCATTTCTCTCTGGCCATATTTTGGGATCCCCAACCTGATGATTGCCAAGCCAAGTTCTCAGGACACAAAATGAAACAAATAAGAAAGTAACAGCTAGCTCAGGAGAGAAAAATCAATAACCAATGGATCTGGATTCCAAAAGGAAGGGACAACATGAAATTCTATTTTCTTCTCTTTCTTGTAATAGACATTCAGAAGAGTTGACTCTAAAAGAATTCTGATCCTTCACTTGGCCTCTGCCAGTTTTCCTAGGATCCAGTGTGTAGGCTCTAAAGTGAGCGGAGTTTAAAATATAGTGTAATTCTGGTCTTTACCAAAATTTGGCAAGGTTTTCCATTACTTTTGTTTGTTTGTTTTCTTGGCCATGCCACATAGCATATGGGCTCTTAGTTCCCCGACAAGGGACCGAACTTATGCCCCTTGAATTGGATGCTCAGAGTTTTAACCACTGGACCACCAGGGAACTCCCTCCATTACTCTTAAATTTAGTTTCCCCTTGGCTGGGTCGGGAAGATCCTCTGGAGGAGGAAATGACAACCCACTCTAGTACCCTTGCATGGAAAATCCCATGGATGGAGGAGCCTGGTAGGCTGCAGTCTATGGGGTCGCAAAGAGTTGGACACGACTGAGCAACTTCACTGGCTATTTAAGGGAATAACTGGTAGCAGTTTACCAGAAAACCCCTCAGAATCCTGTCAAATCTGGGACAGACACATGCGGGGGCCATTCTTTGAGGGTGGATAACTAAATCAGTGGATTTTTGTTTACAGTCCTGTAGTCTCTTTGGGCTTCCCTGGTGGCCCAGAGGGTAAAGCATCTGCCTGCAATGTGGGAGACCTGGGTTCGATCCCTGGGTGGGGAAGATTTCCCTGGAGAAGGAAACGGAAACCTGCTCCAGTATTCTTGCCTGGAAGAATGGGCTACAGTCCATGGAGTCGCAAAGAGTCCGACAAAACTGAGCGACTTCATTTTCACTTTCAGTCTCTTCAGAGTGGAAAGGCAATTCAGATGAGAGTTAGTGGAATGAGTACCCAAGTCAAGGAGGACAGAGGGCAGCAGCAGGCGTTACATCAGTCTCATAGTCTTTTGTTATAGGTACTTCTTATATCTTTAATTTTTTATTAGCCTTTCATAATGAGTCTTTCAGTGAAGTTTTCAAATTTTGGAATTTTGAAGTTTTTGGAGGCGTCTGCATGCCAACTATAATATGTATCCATCCTATTTGATTCGTGAACGCTTGCCTTCAAGCACATCTCTTAAATGAATGATCTTGTCTAATTGGACCAGTCTTCATAATGGCCAGTATAATTCTAGGGTATCATCAGTAAGATTAATCCATTCACATGTGGAGACACTGTAATTTTTTAAACATAAAACTGGCTGGGGTTCCTAAAGAGGAACCAACCTTAAAGCGTTTAGATGACTAGGATCCCATTTTTGGAGTTCTTCTCCAAGAGCAAACACACAAAGTCCTAGATAGCCAAAGGGATATGCTTAGGGCTGGGGCTTGAGTTTTGTTCACAGTGTGCCTTTCATGGGATACTTTTTTCTGGCAGACAGCCTTTGCCTCTTTGTCCAACCTGTGCCCCCGTGTCCTTGTTACATGGAATTTTCTTGTGAGTGGTAAGTGGCCTATTGGGAAATTTGCTCACTTGTGACCACTTTATTTTTACGCAGGAGTCTGTGCCTTGAGGATGGTTGTCTCTCATATACAAGTGGCGAGCAGTCTGGCAGCATTAAGTGTTCAATCTGTGTCTGCCAATTTTAGTTTTTGGTTTGCTCTCAGGAAAATCCAAGTGTATTCTAATTGAGAAACGAAAAGATCACTCACTGGAAGGACAATCTGTCCTTATCCAAATCCTAAATAGATTTGGAGAGCTTGACCTAAGGGAGAGAGCTTGAAATCCAAGAGCAGACTCATCAAGCCAGAAGAGGTGACTCTAAGAAGCACTGAGCACAAGGGTTCAGCACAGGTACCTTCCTTATTGATGAGAGTCACTGTCCCTCCTGAGGTGCTCTCCCTTGGATCCCACTTCTGACATCATTCAATGTCAACCTAAATAAGGAGGTAAACTGAGGCAATCTCAAATCACCAGAAATTTTAGATTTGAGAGTAGCAGAGGAATTGCAATTTGGGAAATGCATGCTGTAGCCTGAATTAATTGACAGTTTGGGAAGGAGTCTATTTATGGGCAAGGAGTGCAAAGATGGGGAAGTCCAGCCAGAGACCAAGCGGTAAGCTCATTGGCTTGAGAATGGGGAAAGATTCTTGACAAATGTTCGTTGGTAAGATGTCTCAGTCTCCCGTAAATCAGACATTTAATGGAAATCGATTTCTCTTTTCTTTTTTTAAAAAAGTATTTAAGTTCAGACAGGATCTTTCCTTGGGGTACATTGACTCTCTAGTTGTGGTGTGGCCTCAGCAGTTGTCCTTCGGGCTTAATTGCTCCATAGTATGTGAGAACTTAGCTCCCCAAATGGGGATCAAACCTGAGTCCTCTGCAAAGCAAGGTGGATTCTTAACCACTGGACCACCAGGGAAGTCCCAGTCTCTCTGTTCTGAAGTTGTTATTCTGAGGGCACATGTGTGAGATTCTCCATTTCATATTTTCATCCATTTTATATTGAAATCCTTTATAAATATGGATGATATAGATATAGGAAGGCAAGATTGTTATCACTTGTAAAAATATAATTATACAGCCAGAAAATTGGAACCTACTAAAAACTCAGAATAACACAAAAGAGTCTGTGTGCCAAATAAATGTACACAAAAAAGTCATTTTTCTATTTACTGTATTTCTATATAACCAATGAGAAGATATGATAGCAGAAAACATCCTAGCCACGACAGCAATTTTAAAATATTCTAGTTACCCCTCTTGTGAGTGGTAAGTGGCCTATTGGGAAATTTGCTCACTTGTGACCACTTTATTCTTACGCAGGAGTCTGTGCCTTGAGGATGGTTGTCTCTCATATACAAGTGGCGAGCAGTCTGGCAGCATTAAGTGTTCAATCTGTGTCTGCCAATTTTAGTTTTTGGTTTGCTCTCAGGAAAATCCAAGTGTATTCTAATTGAGAAACTAAAAGATCACTCACTGGAAGGACAATCTGTCCTTATCCAAATCCTAAATAGATTTGGAGAGCTTGACCTAAGGGAGAGAGCTTGAAATCCAAGAGCAGACTCATCAAGCCAGAAGAGGTGACTCTAAGAAGCACTGAGCACAAGGGTTCAGCACAGGTACCTTCCTTACTGATGAGAGTCACTGTCCCTCCTGAGGTGCTCTCCCTTGGATCCCACTTCTGACATCATTCAATGTCAACCTAAATAAGGAGGTAAACTGAGGCAATCTCAAATCACCAGAAATTTTAGATTTGAGAGTAGCAGAGGAATTGCAATTTGGGAAATGCATGCTGTAGCCTGAATTAATTGACGGTTTGGGAAGGAGTCTATTTATGGGCAAGGAGTGCAAAGATGGGGAAGTCCAGCCAGAGACCAAGCGGTAAGCTCATTGGCTTGAGAATGGGGAAAGATTCTTGACAAATGTTCGTTGGTAAGATGTCTCAGTCTCCCGTAAATCAGACATTTAATGGAAATCGATTTCTCTTTTCTTTTTTTAAAAAAGTATTTAAGTTCAGACAGGATCTTTCCTTGGGGTACATTGACTCTCTAGTTGTGGTGTGGCCTCAGCAGTTGTCCTTCGGGCTTAATTGCTCCATAGTATGTGAGAACTTAGCTCCCCAAATGGGGATCAAACCTGAGTCCTCTGCAAAGCAAGGTGGATTCTTAACCACTGGACCACCAGGGAAGTCCCAGTCTCTCTGTTCTGAAGTTGTTATTCTGAGGGCACATGTGTGAGATTCTCCATTTCATATTTTCATCCATTTTATATTGAAATCCTTTATAAATATGGATGATACAGATATAGATATAGGAAGGCAAGATTGTTATCACTTGTAAAAATTATACAGCCAGAAAATTGGAACCTACTAAAAACTCAGAATAACACAAAAGAGTCTGTGTGCCAAATAAATGTACACAAAAAAGTCATTTTTCTATTTACTGTATTTCTATATAACCAATGAGAAGATATGATAGCAGAAAACATCCTAGCCACGACAGCAATTTTAAAATATTCTAGTTACCCCTAAGAAGAAATGCATAAGATCCATAAATGATATAAAAGATGTGAGAAAATTTAGAAACATCCATGAAAAAAATTTCAACTCTGTTAATTCATAATCCATCATATATCCAGTTAAAATTCAAAAGAAATTGACACAGAATTTTAAAACTGACAAAAATTCCCCTAGCTATACATCACTGGAAAATTAGCAAGTGAGTTTACAAATTTTTGGAAAAGAAAAAATAATTAAGATGAGGAGAGGATGTTTTCTCTGCTGGATAGTAAATGTATTATAAACAAAGAAGTAAATCAGGCTGCATCCAGAAGAATTAATGGGCAAATCAATCAAGAAAAAAATAAGCTCTGAAGCCATACAAAATAACATACAAATTTATTGATAAAGAAAGCTCACAAAAAGAGGGGATTGATGATGTAGTAATGATGTTGGAGAAAGTGGCCGGAAGTCAGAGAAGGATCGTTTTAGATCTACACTTTATACTGTAATTTGAAATATTTTCTAGACGCATTAAAGCATTACGTATAATAATTCCACTTAAAAAAAAAAGCAAACAAAAGAACTTAGGAAAAAAAAGGTAGATAACTGAATTTGGATAAAAGACTTTGTAAGAACAGAAATAATAACCAGACGCTCGCTGCGCGGGGCGCACTTGGCGGCCGCAGCCGAGGCTTCGCTCAGGCCCCGCCGCCCACACCGCCGCCTCGCGACCAGACGCTGAGGAGGCAGGGATTCCAGCCTCGGGACCCCGAGCACGGCCCGGCTGCGTCCAGCCGCTCCCTCCTTCCTCTCCTAGCCGCAGGCCCCGCGCGGTGCCGGACGACGCCGAGGGCTGCCGGCCTGAGTAGGAGGGGCCCTGCCCTCAGCCTCGCCCGCCGCTGGGCTTGCAGGGGCCCGGGAGCTCGGCGGCCGCCCTTCCGCGAGTTTCTCCGTCGGCGCGCGGCGGCGGCGTCGGCGCCGGACGCCTTGCGGGCTGAGGCGGAGGCAGCCCCGCCGCCCCCGCCTCCCCCTCCCGTCCGCGGGCGGAGACTTCCGGACGGCGCTGAGCAGATTCCAGCCGGCGTTCGCTGGGGCGCAGAGCCGTGAGCCCCGGGCTCCACCCCCAGTCGCCGCCCGGGTTCACCCACCGGTCTCCGCTGCGGGTCTCTCTGCGCCGCGGCTGCCGGCGGGTTTCGACTTCGCGTCCCCCCGCTCCGCTGGCTCCTTTCCCGCCACCCGGTCCTCTCCCCGGCCAGCCCCCGCCGCCTGAGCGCCCCTTCGGGGCACGTGGGCTCACTCACCCCCGCTCCCTGCTCGAACCCCAGCCAGCTCCTGCCTCTTACCCCGCCTGGTCAGCTCCGTGAGGCCCTCCCGGGAAGCCCCCCTCCGCATCCGGCCTCTTCGTCCTTCAGGGAGGGTGCGGTCTGGGCTTTGCTTTCCCCAGAGCCTTGGCCCCCAGAAGTGCGAATCTTGTGGAAGGAGGGAAGTGGAGGTCCTGGGTGCTGCTTGGGGTTGTTTCCCCCTCGATGTGGGGCTGGTGTGGGTTATGGAGGATGTGGCTTCCCTTGTAGCTCAGTCGGCAAAGAATCTGCCTGGAGTGCAGAGTCGGACACGACTTAGCGACTAAAACCACCAACCGTGGAGGTTGTGTATTTGGATTGGAGGCGACTTGAGGATGGAGTGGTTGGGGAGTGAGGGAGCGGTGGGGGCGATGGCGATTTTTACCCCTTGGGTTAGGCTGTGGCCTGTTGGAAAACCTCCTTTCCTTCTCTTGACTCGTATCCTTGACAGTTCTTTTGGCAACGTTGATGCTTTTCCCAATCTGTGCCAGATGCAATTTTTTAAAATGTTTATTTTTATTTTACTTACTTGGCTGCGCTGGGTCTTAGTTGTGGCAGGGGATGTGGGCTCTAGTTCCCTGACCAGGGATTGAACCAGGTTCGCTGCAGTGGGTGTGCAGTCTTAGCCACTGGGCCGCAGGAGAAGGCGTGATGCAGTGTAATTCATCGGCCTACTTGGAATTTCTCACACCTTTCCTCTCCTTTTTCTCGTCTCAACACGAAGCAGTGTCTGATTCTCCTCAGAGTGGTGCAAACAAGAATTACTGGGGAAATATTAATTATTCCATTTCTTCTTGAGTATTTTCCAATTATATATTTAAGATTTCTGTGAGAGAAGACTTTAGAATAAGGGACATCTTTGTTTTGTAGGATTTCTTTTGGGGTTAGGAGTAATACAGAAGGAACAGATTCATCATTTCGTTATCTCAGTTAGATTTACGTATGTACTTACTGCTTTATGTAATTCCTTCCAGTTAGACCTGGGAAATAAATTTTCTCCTTTCATACATAATCTTTTCTCCCTGTCCCCTTACTAGGTCTCCTCTGCTTTTTTTTTCCTGAAGTAAATATAAACTTGTTTCATTTTGTTTTTGTTTTTTAATTATCAAACTTTTGTTTTGTAGGATTTCTTTTGGGGTTAGGAGTAATACAGAAGGAACAGATTCATCATTTCGTTATCTCAGTTAGATTTACGTATGTACTTACTGCTTTATGTAATTCCTTCCAGTTAGACCTGGGAAATAAATTTTCTCCTTTCATACATAATCTTTTCTCCCTGTCCCCTTACTAGGTCTCCTCTGCTTTTTTTTTCCTGAAGTAAATATATTCTTGTTTCATTTTGTTTTTGTTTTTGTTTTTTAATTATCAAAGTGTGATACATTTACAGGAGACTTGGAAAACACAGAACAAGTAAACTTGTTTCTTAAAGGAAATAATGTAGTTTGACCTATGAAGTTGATCCTTGTCCAGGCATTTTATGACAATTTCAGGACAGTGCCATACATAAAATATAGTCTATTAGTCATTATTAAACAGGGATCTAAAATACTTATTGTGCACTCCAAGGGTATTATTGCCTGTCTTGTGTTTTGATGCAGAGCTATTTAGTTTGTATGAAAAAAATCCATTGATCTCTGTCCTAGAAAGATTTTAGAATGAATAGAGATCATAAGTATCTGTGCATTTCCTTTGAATTTCCTGAGTTGTATTTTATTTATTTATTTTTTATTTTTGGATGCCCTGGGTCTTTGTTGCTTTGTGCAGGCTTTTCTCTAGTTGCAGTGAGCTCCTCTCTGTTGTGGTGCAGAGGCTTCTCATTGCAGTGGCTTCTCTTGTTGCAGAGCATGGACTCTAGGACCCCTGGGCTTCAGTAGTTATGGCACATGGGCTCAGTAGTTGCTGCTCTCAGGCTCCAGAGCGCAGGGTTAGTTGACCTGCAGCATGTGGGATCTTCCCAGATCAGGGATTGAACCAGCGTCCCTTGCATTGCAAAGTGGATTCTTTACTACTGGACCACCAGGGAAGCACTGAGTTGTATTTTAATATTTATTTATTGTCTGTGCTGGGTCTTAGTTGCTGCACAAGAGACCTTCCATCTTCATTGTTGCATGCAGGATCTTTATTTGTGGCATGTGAACTCTTGGTTGTGGCTTGTGGGATCTAGTCCCCTGACCAGGGATCATGGGGCCCCCTCCACTGGGAGTCCAAAGTCTTAGCCAGTAGACCTCCAGGGAAGTCCCTTTTGAGTTATATTTTAATTCACATTGCAGAGTTTTATGGCTTATCATTTCTTAATTTAAGTCTTTTACTAACTTCCCTTCCTTCCACCATAATTCCTGAAGCCATCTTAAATATGTTTTTAAAAGTATACTTGATTTTGTTCAGAAGAGTTTTAAATTTACAAAAAATTAAGATCATGCAGATAGGCCCACCCACTTTCCCCTGTTATTAACATCTTATATTAGGAAGGTACAGTTGTTACAATGAATGAACCAATCTTGATACATTATTAACTAAAGTCTATAGCCTATTCAGATTGCCTTTTTTTTTTTCCCCGTTTCAGTATTCCATTCAGGATATTTTTTACTCTTCTTTTTTAAAAAATTATTTATTTGGCTGCACAAGGTCTTAGTTGTGGTATTCGTGGTCCCTAGCTGTGGCATGTGGGATATAGTTCCCTAACCAGGGATGGAACCTGGGCCTCCTGCACTGGGAGCATGGAGTCTTAACCACTGGACCACCAAGGAAGTCCCTCCATTTAGGATACCAGGTTACATTTGGTTGTCCTGTCTCCTTGGGCACCTGTTAATTTTATTTCTTTTTTAACATTGTGTTTACAAACTTTTTAACTCTGTGGAACTGGTTAGTTATGAGGCTACTATATTGCTGAGTAATG
Source organism: Madoqua kirkii (assembly GCA_006408675.1). Lineage (NCBI taxonomy): Eukaryota > Metazoa > Chordata > Mammalia > Artiodactyla > Bovidae > Madoqua > Madoqua kirkii. Next base: position 7,152 of record SJYC01025300.1, on the reverse strand, counting down.
CCACTCATAGCCTCGACAGTGAAAGATTGATCTCTCTCTACTGGCAGTGTCTAGTTTTCTAATATGTTAGCAAAGGTCCAGAGTCTATGTCATCTTGATGTAACTCTTCATGAATTTTTTGCTTTTAGGTTTTAGAATTCCACAGTTCAGCTTTCAAGGACTAATCTATGGCAAAGTCTTGTTTGTCTCCTTACTAGAATTTACCACACTTATGATTCTTATTTGGAGAAGGAAATGACAACCCACTCCAGTATTCTTGCCTGGAGAATCCCATGGATAGAGGAGCCTGGTGGGCTACAGTCCATGGGCTCGCAAAGAGTCGGACACGACTGAGCGACTTAAGATTCTTATTATTTTGTGTTTGTTTTTGTCTATTTCTCATAGCAGAATGAAAGTCCCATGATAATTAAAAACTATTAATTTTTGTTCATTGTCTCCCAGTGCCTAGAATAGTGCCAGACTTGTTGTGGGTACTCAGAAAACACAGTGACTGAATGGTGGTTGAATCTAACAGTAACCAAAGCTAGTAGACATCTTTGCTATGGTGAAGTCTACATTTTTTCCTTATGCAATTAATAGTTTAACAATAATATTTTATACTTACATTTTTTTATTGTATACAGGGTTATTCCAGATGTTTAGGGGGCAGTGAACTCAATAATTTATAGCTTTTACCATCTGACTTAAAAAAAAAATATGACCAGAATTTTATACTTTTAATTTAGTTAAATGAAATCATTTTGTTAAAGTTATTGTTAACTTATTTGCTATTCATATAGCACCTAAAATTATGTCAAGTGATTGTTAAGAATGTTCATGGAACAGGATTTGAAGTTAAGTAGACTTTTATTTCGCTTTTCAAAGATTTACATTTCTGTGCTGATAATGAAGGTGAATTGTTTCAGTACATTAAGCCTCGTATTGAATTAATAACATTAGCTTTGGCAATCTTCCTGTAAACTCTTGTGATTTCTTTATATTTCAGTAGTATACATGGTTCGATAAAGGAATGTTGATATAAAAAACCAGCAGTAATGAGAAAATGGCCTGCCCCCTTATCAATGGGGGTTCAAAGGGAGGATTCCTGGAGTATCTCCCCCAGTGACAGCTTCCAGGTTGCTGTGTCTCACAGAAAGCTTCCTTCCTGTTCACTTGGCACCTCAAACATATCAGCCAGGGCTTCAGTTTCACAGAGAAACTCTGGCTGCGGGCCAGGCCCTCTCTGCCACTGCTGCTGCTGCTACTAAGTTGCTTCAGTGTGTCCGACTCTGTGTGACCCCATAGACAGCAGCCCACCAGGCTCTGCTGTCCCTGGGATTCTCCAGGCAAGAACACTGGAGTGGGTTGCCATTTCCTTCTCCAATGCATGAAAGTGAAAAGTGAAAGTGAAGTTGGTCAGTCGTGTCCGACTCTCTGTCACTACCTCCCTCCCCAAAAGAATGCTAAGCAGTGGCTCTGACTTTCTGGCCACTGAACAAACCCAAATCAAATCTTCTCATTTGGGAGGGTTGTTGAGGAGAGAGATCTCCCCAGCAGAAGGGCCTGGGACTGACAACAAGCAGAACGGAGGAGAAGGGTTTCAAGAAGGCCCTATTCCTCAGGAGCTGGCCACCTACCCGCAAATATCCATCTATTTCTCCTTCCATTTGGCATCCCTGCATCCTCTGCAAATGGGCTTCATTACTCCCATCTTCCTGCCAGGTCTGACTCTTTGAAACAATGCAATTTGGTCCCTAGGAGCTGGGACCTCTTTTACAGATAGGAGGTTATGCAAATTACTAGGCAAAGAGAGTTTTGCAACATGCCATGAATAATTGCAGTAGCTTGAAGGGCAATGAGAGCAGCAACTATCTTCCTCCCTGGTGTGTTCCTTTCATTAGTGGGCTGAGTGATGATGCCCAAAAGGCTATGTCCAAGTCTAAACCCCTGGAGTCTATGAAATGTGACCTTATCGGGAAAAGTCTTGGGGTGTAGTTAAGGACCTCAGGATGAGACTATCCTGGATTGAGAGTGGGCCCTAAACCCAATGACAGATGTCCTTATAAGAGAAAAGCAAAAGGCTGTTTGAGACACACAGAGGGAAGATGGCCATGTAAAGATGGAGGCTGAGATTGGCATGAAGCATCTGTAAACCAAGGGATGCCAAAGATTGCCATTGGAATCTAGGAGAAAGGCATTGAATAGATTCTCCCTCAGAACCTCCAGAGGGAACCATCCCAAAATCCAACTTGATTTTGGACCTCTGATCTGTTCAAGAATCAATTTTTGTTATTCTGAGCCTCTAGATTTATAGCAGTTTGTTATGGTAGCTACAGGGAACTAACACAGACTCACACACACAGTCATTTAGCAATCTAGGTCTCCAGGTCTGGGCACCCCCACCCAGCTGACTCAAGTCCAGGTTCACGACTCAGCTGTCTGTCTTCTCTGAGTCACGAACCCACTGAGATTCCCCCTCCTCCTAGAGGAAGCCCTCAGGAGCACTGACTTTATTTGCCTGACTATCCAGTAGAAGGGGTGCATGCCAGGCTGATGATAGTACCATCCTGTTACTTTCAAAGTGCTCCCTTCATGGACTCTAAAAAATAAGCAAATAAAATGAAATAAAAGAGAAAATAGTTCATCTTGAAATAAAAAATGCAAAACCAACATCGAAAAAAGTGAAGCTGACGTTGATCCCTAAAGCATTACTCCCAGGTTTTTCTGTCCTTAGTGACTTCTGTTCTTAGACTGGCTTTCTATGGAAGTCTGGGATAGGACCAGGTTTCCACCTGTAGAGGTTGCCCACAAGGTGAAACTTGAGAGCCAGCCTCTTCTGACGCTTCTGAAATTCCCCTGGGAAAGTTATCAAATGTTGGGATTTCAGGTACTAGGGTCCAACCGAGAAGGAGCTATGTTTCAAGGAATAGGTGGACCTTAGTATTAGCAGGTGACTGCACTCTCAGTTGATAAGGAAGGTCACTCCACTCACCGGGGAGCTATCCAGAACAGAATTTGAAGGTCTTATCAAAACAAAAGCCAAACTAACAGGCAAGCCTGCTGGGCCAACTTTGCTGGGAGCAGAGCTGTTGCACTGTGTAATAATACTTATCTGTGTATGACCTAAAATACCAGGACCCCATAACCCCCCCACATGTGGGAGAGAGTCACTGTTTTGAATATATTCTTCTGGGATTTTTTTTTTTCAGTTTTTTTAGACTTAATTTTTTTTAGAAGTTTTAGGTTTACAGAGAAGTTGGGAAGATAGTACAGAGTTCTCATATACCTCACACTCAGTCTCCCCTATTAATGTATCACATTAATATGACACAATACTAATTTGTTATAATTAATGAACCAATTTTTATTTTGTTGTTTAGTTGCTAAGTTGTATCCAACTTTTTTGCAACCCCATGGACTGTAGCCCACCAGGCTTCTCTGTCCATGAGGTTTTCCAGGCACAAATACTGGAGAAGGTTGCCATTTCCTTCTCCAGAATGGGGTACTTTTAATAGCAAAAAGTATATGCTGTTTTCCATGATTTATTGTTGCTGCTGTTATTGTTCATCATATACTGTTCCACAACTTGCTTTTTTTTAAAGATGTTCTTGTGGTGATTCTACAATAAACACAAAGACGAATAAACTGTCTAAAAGGAGTTTTTGGCCAAAGAGAAAAGAAGACTCCTTTCTGCCTTCTAAACCCCAGATAATTTTTTTTAAACTTAGTATATGAAAATGTTCAGAACTCCAAGAAACAGTCAGTACTTAGGAGGGTGTTCAGCAGTGTCCCTGTATTTCCCATGCAAGGTAACATGAAGAAAATCGCATTTTACCCACACTGGCTCCTCAGCCTTCTGTGGATGACTTTTCTCCTTGAAACTTTCAAAAGTTGGAACTCCCAGCTCAACTTAGGCAGGCGGGGGAGAGGCGAGGAGATCCGGAGGTGGGCTTACATCAGCTTGTCCACAGCTGGGTCCCCACCTGCCTCCCCAAGGTAACAGTCCCTCCGCTTTTAACCCAAGATGGTTGACAATAAGGAGATCCAAGTTGAACATTTCCTTTCTCACTTGAGGTGCTGAGAGGTAAGTAAAATTCTCATGACTTAGTGGAAGACATAAAGACTAGCGAATATCCCATGCTTTCAGTTTAATTCCTTGATACAGTTTTTATAAACTATCTTATATAACAAAATCAACCCAAGCCTTGCTGTGCCATGTTTTCTGAATCAGGGTTTCATCAGTTTCAAATATTCCTAGACCAGGACAGCATCACCATTTGACAAAAGAACAAGCCCCCAGCCCTGTGCCTGCGGAAGTGTCCACGTATCCATTCATGTCACTGCCTACGAATCTACTTGTCTTTACATTAGCTGCCTGGTATTTCACTGTATTTATTTATCCAAACCCCATTGCTGGTCATTTGGATTTTTCCTTTTTGTGACAATAACACAATGCTTCAGAGAATATCTCTTCAAATATATATTTGTATTTTGTGAGAACATTTCTGAAGGGTACATCCTTAGAAATAGAATGGCTGGGTTACGAGGAAGACACGTTTAAAACTTTGGGAGACTACCAGATTCTCTTCCAAAACTTTGCACTTCTTCACACCTCCAGCTGTGGTTTGTGAATGGCTGCCTCTTCCCACTCCCGACACCTCGGAGCCTGTTCATTGCTGTCGATCCATAAGCCACTCTCATTTGAACTATTCAGTTATTAATGAGGTTAAGCATCTTCTCAAATACTTCTAGGCTTCTGAGTTTATTCATGAGCAGCTGGTTCTTTAATTGAAAAAATATTCAATTTATCAAGTTGTATTGTTTCCTCCAGGAAGTGCTCATTATACTCAAGAGAATACAAGGAAGCTCTTGCTTCCCATATATTATGCACAGGAGTGTCTCACTTCCTGTAGAGAAAGCAATTATTCACTTCAGTATCAGCCATGCAAAGCCCTCAGAGTCAGATATGAGCACTTCTCAAAGGAAACCACTTCTCCAGATTCCAAGGACCTGCTTCAGGGGTCAATTTCTAGACTCCACAGATGGGAAAAAGTCATTTCACAAAACACAAATTTTACACAGACACACGCAGAAAGGATCATCAGTTATTTAGCTCAAGTAAGTATTGAACCATGTTAAATGTAATTTAATGTATTAAATGTTAAACTTATTTAAATTTTAGTAATTGTGAAGGTCTTTTTAACTATTTATTTAGCTGCATCAGGTCCTAATCGTGGCACAGCAGATACTCATTGCGGCCTGTGGGACCTTTGGTTGCGGCCCGTGGACTTCTCTCTAGTTCGTGGCTCATGAGCTTTGTAGTTGTGGTTCCTGGGCTTAGTTGCCCTGTGACATTTGGGATGTTAGTTCCCCAACCAGGGATCAAACCCATGTGCCCTGTGACAGGTTTTTAACCACCGGACCACCAGGGAAGTCCCTAAATGTTAAGATCTTGATTGTCCTAATGGACTGACTCCATTCACATGTACCCCAACCTCCTCCAAGGGTCTCTTCCTCTTCCTCATGGGCTGGAAAACAAGAGTACATTTCCCAGACCTACAGCTCGAGTTGCCGGTTTAAGTTCAGATCCGACAGTTCACATGCCCTTGGCCCATGATTTGGAAGGAGCAAGTGAGATAAGGGCAAATTTCTGTGGATGCAGATGCTGCTGGAACAAAGCAGGGTTAAAGAGAAGCTGTATTCTTTGTAGCAGCAAAATTCTAGCATGTTGCTGTCTGGTGGTGGTGTTCTATAACATTCCTAGAGGTCCTACTGGGAACTTACTCCTCTAGCCCTTTCAATGACTTTGTGAACCCTTGCTTCCTTTTCTGCTAAAATTAGCTGTGGTCCTAGTGTATGGATAGACATGTAGACCAATCAAATAGAATTGAGAGTTCTGGAAAAAAAAAAGAATGAAGCGTCCTGAAAGAAGCCCACACATTTTCAATAAGGGTGTCAAGAGTGTTCAACAGGGAAAGAATAATCTCTTTAGCAAATGATATTGAGAGAACTGGATATCCACATGTAAAAGAGTGAAGTTGTACCTTTACCTCATCATATATAGACGTTAACTCAGAACGTAGCAAATATGAGATACAAGGAAGAAAAGGGCAGGCAAAAGGCAGGGCAGCCAAGACCATGCTTATTAGACTTTCCTAATAGCCCTTTAATCAGACACCTCATTCCCAGAAGAAATTTGAAAATGACAGAAAAGTTGCAAAGAATGAAATAAATACCGTCTGATTCCATAAGAATCAAATATTCACGAGAAGAAGACATTCAGAACATTTTCATCACTCTGAAGTCTCATAGTCATTAATTGTCGCTCCCCGTTCCTTCTTCCCTCCAGCCCCTGGCAGCCACCGATCTGCCGTCTATTTCTATGGATTTGCCAGTGCTGGACATTTCATGCGAATGGAATCATACCATAGGAAACCTTTTGTATTTGACTTCCTTTATGTAGCATAATGTTTTCCACCTTCATCCATGTTACAGCATGTATCAGAATTTTCTTCCTTTTATGGCCAAATGAGATTCCATTGTATGGATTTGCCATGTTTATTTATCCATTTTTCCATTATTTGTTTCTTTGGGTTGAGGGGTTTTTTTGTTTTTTGGCTTTACAAATAATGCTGCTGTGAATATTTGTATATGAATATACATATTCATAAATTTTCAGTTCTCTGGGTTATGGGCTCAGAAATCATATTCCTGGAGCATATCGTAAATCTGCTTTAGCTTAAGAAAATGCCAAACCGTTTTTCATAGCAGCTACATATCAGCAATATATGAGGATTTCAGTTTCTCTGCATCCTGTCTGACACTTTCTACTGTTCATCTTTTTTATTACAGCTATTTTAGTACATGTGAAATAGTATTTCATTGTGGTTTGATCACATTCTTAATGATTAGTGATATTGAGAATCTTTTCATGTGCTATTGACCATTTGTGTATCTTCTTTGGAGAAACATCTATTCAAGTCTTTTGCCCAATTTTAAATTGGGTTATTTGTCTTTTTTTTTTAATTGAGTTGTAAGAATTCTTCCTATATCCTGGATATAAGTTCCTTGTCAGGTATACAGTTTGGAGATATTTTCTTCAATTTTTGTGTTATCTTTTTAGTTTCTTGATAGTATCTTTTGAAGCACAAACATTTTAAATTTTGATGAAGT
>SJYC01025297.1:0-16941 GCA_006408675.1 Madoqua kirkii | reverse complement strand
GACCAGAAGGCCCTCCTCCCCACTGCACCTCCAGACCTCAACCTTCTCTCCCCACTTGCCACCGCCAAACGTAAGCTTTTCTTTGGAGCTCTGTTTGCTGGGATAATTTTTATTGAAATGGTGATGATGTTAAAAAGTCAGAAGAGACATGCCTTTCTGTTTTAGCAACACTCCCCAAGGCTTGGGCATTTTGTTGTTGTTAAGAAGTATCCAGTGAGTCAGCTTTTATTTAGATGATAATACTGGGGGGTCAGAAAAAAATTTAAGAAATTAAAGGATAATGATGACTTGGTGGCCAGAGGTTTCTCTTCCCCACTTGCCACAGACAATGCCATAGCATTCAGGCATCTTCTCCAGCATGGACATGAGTTTTTACATAAATGGAGCCATTCGCAGAGTTACTTCTGGCAGAAATTTTATAACCACTTCACCTTATCTCTCTGCAAGTGGCTACTCCTGAGAGTAACAATGGCTTTGATATACAGACCACATCTTTAACACGGAATTGAGTTTTAAGGGGATTTTTATCTAGGCCTCAGCGATGGAATCATCCTGCCTGGAGAGCACAGAAGGCTTAGTGAATTACAATATTCTGCCTTTAGCTCTGCTGCCTGATGACGCTGTTGATCAGCAGCGGCTGGGCTTTCTGGCCTGAACATCAACTTCAAGTTGTTTTGGATACAGAGATGAGTGGGCGGTGGGGGAGAGGGAGAATGAAGATGACAGAGGTGACCTCAAGCAGATGAGTAACTAAATTAGTGACTAGTTGTGTTCTGTTTGCTCATTTTTGGTTTTTTGGCTAGGCCTTATGGCTTGCCAGAGAAGGTGATGGCACCCCACTCCAGTACTCTTGCCTGGAGAATCCCATGGATGGAGGAGCCTGGTGGGCTGCAGTCCATGGGGTCGCGAAGAGTCAGACACGACTAAACAACTTCCGTTTCACTTTTCACTTTCATGCATTGGAGAAGGAAATGGCAACCCACTTCAGTGTTCTTGCCTGGAGAATCCCAAGGACAGGAGAGCCTGATGGGCTGCCATCTATGGGGTCGCACAGAGTCAGACATGACTGAAGCGACTTAGCAACAGCAGGGCTTGTAGGATCTTAGTTCCCTGACTAGGGATTGAACCCAGGCCCACAGCAGTCAAGGCACTGAGTCCTGGCCACTGGACTGTCAGAGAATTCCCTAGTAACTTTTTTTTTTAACTGGAGGAAAATTGCTTTACAATGTATGATCTAGTAACTAGTTTTTAAAGGTATAATGAATTTCTTTAATTCCATTTATTATCGGCAGGTATGTAAAGTGGTACTTTTCCTCCCATCAGGCCGTGTGTGTCTCTCAGAGCTGACTGTAATTCCTGTAAGATGCATTCACTTTAAGTCCACTCATTTGCCTATCTCTCCTTCCAGGTAGCTATAGAGTCTACTGCCTTGAACGGGGACCCCAGGAACAGTTGTTCTCCACACTACATCCACCACTAGCAGCCCAGCAAGTATCTGAAGGCCTTGGTGACTGCGGGGGAGATTTGCCAGGACTCTGCCAGATATGAGACTCCCCATCTCTGTGGGTTCCCATGGCCTCTGGATGACCCTGGGTGGAAGAAGGGAAATTGAGTCATGCTAAGGCTAAGGAGGGGGAAGAATGAAGCCTACGTGCTATCGTCTCCACATCGAGGGGAACTGAGTTCATGCCAAGCTCACACTGAGCACCAAAAACAATCCTTGCTCAGCTTGCTTCTCCTCCTTAACTGGCAGGACCACTGGATCATGGTTTTGGTTTCCCTTTGTGAAGTTTCACTTTGTGCCTTGCAATGCAAAGTCTGGTCCCGTGGACCAGCGGCATAACCTAGGAACTTAGAACATCAAGCCCCACTTGAGAATCTGAATCGGCATCAGCCTCGTAACACGATTCCCAGTAAGTTTGGTGATTCATGTGTACTCTGGAGTTTGAGAAGCACCAGTTTAGTGGGCACTATTCCATCTGATCCTCACATTAACCCTTCTGTCGTGGGTGCTGTTCAATAGCAGAGGAAAACCGTGCAGGGAGGTGAAGTGCCCATCACACAGCCAGAGGCAGGATTTGAACCCAGATGCAGCTCCTTCCACACCGTTAGCTCATAATTGTGGGGTTCATTGGCTTCAAAGTGAAAGTAAAAGTCACTTAGTCATGTCCAATTCTTTGGGAACCCATAGACTGTACAGTCCAGGAATTCTCCAGGCCAGAATACTGGAGTAGGCAGCCTTTCCCTTCTCCAGGGGCTCTTCCAAACCCAGGGATCGAGCCCAGGTCTCCCGCACTGCAGGCGGGTTCTTTACCAGCTGAGCCACCAGGGAAGCCCTTGGTAACTTGAGCTATTGATAACTTTAGCAAGAGTCCGTCTGACGATGTGCACATGTCTGAGTCCACGCTAGTGTGTATGTGTTGGTATGTGTGTATACAGCAAGCACAATTTTGAAATCAGATGAGATCAGATTGGTATTACATATTTATTCTAACTAGGTGACAAATATTGGCCTTTACCAGAAGACCTTTACCCTATAAGAAATGATTTATATAAATTACACTAAACTGAATTTATTCTGCCTTTCCAGTATTTCCACAGAGGTGACATTGCTCACACGTTTGATCCAGGAGGCTCTTTGAAGTAGAACTAGTGTAAATATAAATATGAGTAGATCTCAGTTGACTGCCTGGTGTGATGGTAAAACAGGGCTAGTTTAGTAATGAGTAGCAACTAATTGACTTGTTAAACTAGGAAAATAAAGTGACTCTGTCCTCAAGTTTCAGAGATTTCATGGGATAGCTGATTTCTGTTAGTCCTCATAATTGGTGATAACTATATTAAAAGTCTGATACCCAGGCACCATAAGGAGTGCACAGCCTACTGACCAGCAGATGCAGAGAAACCAAAAGACAGGGAATAGGAAAGTTTCCATCAGTGTCCTTCCTGCTGGCAAGTCTGGACTCAGCTTGGCCATCGCCAGCAACTCAAATGGGTATGAGGCCGGTTGAGGGCAAATAAACAGGTCCAGTCAAATCAGACAGCTCTAAACTCTAGGCCCCTGCCCTGCTGACATTCCCCCTCTTCATGGTTGGAATAGAGGGCAATAATAGCGTGTTTTTTCTTTTAGCTGTGCCAAGGGTCTTATGAGATCTTAGTTCCCTGACCCGGGATTGAACTCCCTCTCCTGGCAGTGAAAGCAGTGTCCTAACCACTGGACTGCCAGGGAATTCCCAATGACAGCGTTTAAATTTAGCTTGTTGAAGTGACACTTGTGTTATTGTCTGTGAGGGCAACTTGAATCTCAGCTCTGATCCCCTCAGGTGCCAGTTCAGGGAGGGTTCTTAGAGAGGCTCATGTCACATGGCAGTTTCTACCAAGGAGGGAAAAGATGGACAGATTGCGTCCCCACTGTCAGAAACTCCTCCAGATGTCCCCAAGACACCAACAGAGCCATCCTCTCCCAGGGTCTCTACTCCTCTGGCCCATGTGCTTCTCTTTGTACCATTTATAGGGTGTGGTTTCTGTAACTTCGTAATGTGGTTTCAAAATGCGTGAGTTTCCTCCAGCTGCTGTTCTCCTTTCTCAAGATCGTCTTGCCTATTTAGGGTCCTCTATGGTTCCATGCCAGAAAAGGCAATGGCACCCCACTCCAGTACTCTTGCCTGGAAAATCCCATGGACAGAGAGCCTGGTAGGCTGCAGCCCATGGGGTCGCAAAGAGTCGGACAGGACTGAGCGACTTCACTTTCACTTTTCACTTCCATGCATTGGAGAAGGAAATGGCAACCTACCCCAGTGTTCTTGCCTGGAGAATCGCAGGGATGGGGGTGCCTGGTGGGCTGCTGTCTATGGGGTCTGACGTGACTTAGCAGCAATAGCAGCAGCATCAGTTCAGTTCAGTTGCTCAGTCGTGTCCGACTCTTTGCGACCCCATGAATCTCAGAACCATGGTTCCATGCAAATGTCAGGATTGTTTGTTCAGCTTCTGTGAAAAAATCCATTGGAATTTTGATAGGAATTGTATTGAATGTGCATACTCTTTTGGATAGAATGGACGTTTTAGCATTACTAATTCTTCCCATTCATGAGCACAGAATATCTTTCCATTTATTTATGTCTTCAAATTTCTTCATCGATGTCTTAAGGTTTTCAATGTGCAGCTCTTTCACATCTTGGGTTAAATTTACTCCTAGGTAGTTGGTTCTTTTGATGTTTTTGTAAATGGGATTGTTTTCTGGATTTCTGTCTCGGATAGTTCACTGTTAATGTGTAGAAACACTATGAGTAATTTTTATATACTGATTTTCTATCCTGCAGCTTTATTGAATTCATCTATTGGTCCTAACAGATTTTTTTGGTGATTTGATGTGGAAAGCTGGAATTAGAGATCCCACTGTTTCTCCCACATCCCTCTCTTCCACAACACCCAAGACACAGTGACCACTAATATAATCTTCCCACAGTGCCCTTTTAAAATATGTGAAATCATATAAAGGTGAATGATGTCATCATTTTGGGCGAGCAGGATCTGGGCAGGCCTTGGCCTCTATAGCAAAGCTTGTTGTTTTCTGTCCTGTTATTGACACGACTGTTTTGAAAAGTAATTTATTTACCAGTAATTTCAAATGTACAGGAAGTCTTCAGTGGCAGTACAAAGTGCTGACTCTTGCCACTGCACACAAAACACGCCCGTGTGCCTCACCCAGCTGAGGACGGTCTCCCAGGGCACCGGCACGAGGCCTTCACATGAGGAAATTATCGTGGTTGCCACACTGTGACCCGATCTTCAGGCCCACTGCAACTCTCACCAGCTGCCGCCGCGCTGGGGAAATGTCTCTTTTCATTCTGATCCTGTTTGTTCTTCTGGAACCATGATGGTACTTTTCCCTCATTATCGCAACCTTGATGGACTGAAAGAGCACAACATAAGTCTGCGTGGCCTTTTCTGTACTGTACTTCATTCTTCATTGTGATTAAATGTACTAACATTTACCATGTAAACCACTTTAAGTACACACTTCCGTGGCATTAACCACATTCACACTGTTGTACAAATTTCCTCACCATCCATGTTCAGATCTTTTCCATTTTCACCAATGTAACTCTGTAGCCATTAGAAACTAATTCCCCTCAGCCCCTGGCAACTGCATTCTACCTTCTGTCTTTGAATTTGACTTCTCTGGATACCTTGTTTAAGTGGAATCACATCATTTTCCATATATGTTGTAGCTTGTGTCAGAATTTCCTTAGTTTTTAAGGCTGAATTTTCAGTGCTTTTTGTGTATACCACATTTATTGATTGATGGGCCCTTGGATCACTTCTACCTCTTGCTATTGTGACTAATATTGCTGTGAAGATGGGTGTACCCATATCATTTCCTACTTTCAATCTTTTAGGTATATACCCTCATGTGGAGTTGAAGGATCGTATGTTAATTCTATGTTGAAGTTTTTGAGGAACTGCCATACTATTTTCGACTGAGGTGATGTCATTTCACTTAATTCTTTTTCTGGCAGAATAATATGGCTCAGCCCTGTTTCGCTTATCCATTTAACCATTGGTGGACATTAGCATTGTTTATCTCTCTTGGCTATTGTGAACTCCGCTGCTTTCAACAGATGCTACATCTGTTTTCAATTGTTTGGGTTCTACACCCAGGGGTGGAGTTGTTGGGCCATATGGCAGTTGCATATTCATAGAGTAAACACAGGTTGCATCGGTTTCCATTTCCACAATAAGGTTTAAAAGCTCCAGTGTCTGCATTGTTGCCAACATACATTATTTTTAATTTTCTTGATTATACTCATTTTAACGTGGGTGAAGGAGTTATTGCATTGTAAGTTGCATTGCCATCATATCTTTTCATCTGCTTGTTGACCATTTGCATATCTTGTATGGAGAAGAGTCTATTTAAGTCCTTTGTCCATATTTGAAACTGGGTTGTCTTTGTTGATGAGTTGTAAAAGTCCTTGATACACACTGGATAAAGACTCATCAGATATATAATGTGGGATTATTTTCTTCCATTCTGTGAGCTGTCATTCCACTTTCTAAATTGCATTTTTTGATGCAAAAAAGGTTTTTGATTTTGAGGAAAGCTGTTTTCCTTTGGTTGCTGGTGCTTTGCTGTCAGACTGAAGAAACCATTGCTAAATCCAAGATTCTGAAGATTTATCCCCATGTCTTATCAGAGATTTTACACAATTTTTCTTCAGCATCCATGAGGGATTGGCTCCAGGACACCCTGCAGATACCAAAATCTATAGATGGTCAAATCTCTTATATAAAATAATCGAGTTTTGCAAATAACCTAGGCACACCTTCCTGTATACTTTGAATCATTCCTAAATTATGTTTAAGAACTAATGCAATATAAATGCTATATAAATGTTGTAAAACAAGTAAATGCTATATAAATAGTTGCTGGCATGTGGTAAATTTAAGTTCTTCCTTTTGAAACTTTGATATTTTAAAAAATTTTTTTGCTCTGCTGCTGCTCCTGCTGCTAAGTCGCTTCAGTCGTGTCTGACTCTGTGTGACCCCATAGACGGCAGCCCACCAGGCTCCCCCATCCCTGGGATTCTCTAGGCAAGAACACTGGAGTGGGTTGCCATTTTCTTCTCCAATGCATGAAAGTGAAAAGTCAAAGTGAAGTCACTCAGTCGTGTCTGACTCTTAGTGACCCCGTGGACTGCAGCCTACCAGGCTCCTGCGCCCATGGGATTTTCCAGGCAAGAGTATTGGAGTGGAGTGCCATTGCCTTCTCCTGGCATTAGTTAAATCCATTGACGAGGAACCCGTGGATACAAGGAACTAAGTGAAATTTTACTTTTTACGTTTAAGACTTCTGTGTGTCTAGAGATACTTTTTGTGTGTGGTATGAAGTAAGAGTCCAGTTTCATTCCTCTGCTTGTGAATAGCCAATCACTTAGCACCATTTGTGGAAAACACCATTTCCCCCCATTTTTTTCTTTTTCTTTTTTTTTAGGGGGGTGTATGGCATGCAAGATCTTAGTTCCCTGACCGGGGATCAAACTCATGCCCCTACAGTGAAAGTGCAGAGTTTTCACCACTGGACGGCCAGGGAAGTCCCCCACTTCCCCCCATCTTTATTGCTGTTGACCGTAGTCTGACATCTATTCATCAAAGACAAATGGGTTTATCTCTAGGACCTCTATTCCATTCCATTCATCTATATGTGTACCTTCATGCCAGTATCACAGTGTCTTATTCAGTATTGCTGTGTGCTATCATTGGAGGTTGGTACATGTGAAACTCCAACATGGATTTTCTTTTCTAAAAATGGTTTAGCTCTCTTTAGGTTCTCTTGAAAGTCCATATTTTGAGTGTCATATTCTGCTCTCCTTTCCATGGAGGAACCCCAATTTGCTTATGCAATATCTCCTGAAGACATCCTGATTGCTGTAAGGTTCAGACATGAGAAGAGGTTCTGTGTGTAACAGCATCCTTGTTTTTGTTTGGATAAGCTTTTCAAAGCAGTTGTATGATTACTGGACGCATGAAAGGTGGCTCTCAAGGTGTGAGACCTGTTTGGCTTTGGAAGATACCCTGTGTCTCAAGAGGCCGGATGCGGGTCCCATCCGCAGTGAAGGAGGGCTGCTGCTGTTCCTCCTCCTCCAGTTATCAGTCTTGTCATTTTGGGAGGTTAGCAGCCCTAGTAGGGGTGGGCTGTCTTGCTGTTTTTAAGATCGTTGTTTTTTTTTGCTGTGCTGGGTCTTCGTGGCTACGTGGGCTTTTCTCTATTTGCAGCAAGCAGGGGCGTCTGTGGGGTCGCACAGAGTCGGACGTGACTGAAGCAACGCAGCAGCAGCAGCAGGGGCTACCCTCTAGCTGTGGTGTGGGCTTCTCATTGCAGTGGCTTCTCTCGTTGTGGAGCACAGGCTCAGTACTTGCGGGACACAGACTTAGTTGCTCTACAGCTTGTGGGATTGTCCCAGACGAGGGCTTGAACCCATATCCCCTGCATTGGCAGGCAGATCCTTTACCACTGAGCCACCAGGGAAGCCCCTGTCTTCTTGTTTTAATTTGTCATTCTCTAATGGTGTATACAATGCTGATCACATTTTGTCCGCTTATTTATTATCTGTATATCTTCTTTGGCCAGGTGTCTGTTCAAATCTTTACTCATTTGTAAGGAAGGTGTTTTCTTTATAGTTGTACAAATTCTTTATCAGATATGCATTTTGCAAATATTTTTTCTCCCAATTTATGACTTGTCTTTGTTTTCTGAATATTTCATAAAGTTAAAAAAAATTTTAAAGTCATATTCAAAATTTTATTTCTTTTGTGAATAGGCTGTTGAGGTTTTGTGTTAAAATTCACCAAGCCCAAGTTTATGTAGATTTCCTTCTATTTTTCATCTAACAGTTTTTATCGTTTTGCATTTTAAATGTGTTTGTGAACAATTTCTAGTGAGTTTTGGTGTAAATTGTAAAGTTTGTATCTACAGTCTTTTGATTGCATGTTGTTTCCAATTAATTATTCTAAGCTAGTTTTTGGAGAAGTCATGGGCTATTTGGCTCCATTTCAGTTTGATTTTCCAAATTTAATGGTTTCCACAGGCTCGCCAACTGGGAGCATGCGCTTCACTTGACTGGGAGGTCGCAGCCTGCACCTCCCAGCCAGCCAGCAGTCCTGCCTCTCTGACCCGTGAGATGCATTTGTGTCTCCTTCCAACCTGTCACAGCCCAGGGCCTGAGCATCTCCCTCTCCTGTCCCCTCCACAGCCCCATTGCCTTTCAACAATGTCGAAGGTGCCCTGAAGGTCTAGAAATCTCCTCACCCCCTGTGTCTGAGAAATGGCTTCCTGTGAAGAACCTTCCCCACAAAGATTCTGCTGGAACTCAGGATACCCCCTTCCTTTTTTTCTTTTTCTTTTTGCACACCCCCACCCTCACCCCACACAGCATGTGGTGTCTTAGTTTCCCACCCAGGGATTGAACCCAAGTGAGAGTGAGGAATCCCAACCACTGGACTGCCAGGATCCACCCTTTCCTGACCAGGCCACACAGTCCCAGACCCGCCCTGGGCTTATCAGAAAAAGGGCCTGACCCATGTGTTCCCCACCTGCCCAGGGGAAACTGCACCCACTGCCCTGCCCCTCCGCCAAAGGCCCCTCAGGGCATCTCCTGAGCCGGGCCTCTCATCCTCAGTCAGGACACCTTTCATGCCTTCCCCACGCCCGGGGCCTTTGTACTTGTGTTTACACCTCTCCACGGAGAAATCTCCTTTGCCCCAGCTATCCAAATGTTTGCAGACCTTGTCTCTCTTCTTCCAGCATTTCAGCCTCAGTTACCTGTCACCACTCATAGTCCCTGCAGAGGCCAGAGATTCCTCCTGGGAGGAAAGAGTCTAGTGAAATCACAGGGATAAATACAGAGTGCAGCCAAGCCTTGCCTGTGCTGATGCCCAAGAGGGTAAAGAGGGTGAATGATTCTGGTGAGAATTTTAAAGTCCCCCAAGTAATAGATCATCTGCGAGCATACTGTGTCTTCCTGCTCATTCTAAAGCATGTCATTCCAGAACTTTAATGGGGGAATTTATTTCCTAAATACGCCAAGTGGGGCTTATGTTTAAAAAACAGTATCACAGTACGTCTGAGTGTTTCCACACACAGCAAGGATGCCGTTTGTTCAGACACTGGCCGAGAGCTTGCCAACAGAAGCTTTGGCCACGACCCTCCTCCCACAGGTGAGCCTCGTCAGGTGCCCAACCCCATCGCAGAATGCTAGATTGGCCGAGGGCCTTGCAGGCAGCTGGCTAGAGATGCCAACAAGAGAAAACTGCCCAACAGCCAGGGGCCACCCTGGAGTGTGGCCTCAGAAGCCTGGTCCAGCCAACAGCATCTCCACGCCAGGAGCCACACACCACGCCTGGAGCTCTGCTAGGTGGGGATGTGCCAGGAAACCATGAGTTAGAAGGAGAGGTGATGGCGGGCGCAGCGAGAGAAGCTTTGTGCTGAAAACAGTTTCTCTTCCCACCGCTGCCACCAGCTTGGTGTTTGGTCTCCAGCAGGCCCCTCCCTCGTCGGCCTGGGCTTTCTCAGCAGTGGAGAAGTGAGTTGGATGCCAGCTTACTGAGTTTTCTCTGAGTTTGAGGTGCCTCTTCCAGCCCCATGGGCACCTCCTTCCCACTTAGGCACCTAGTCGTTTGGGGCCCTCAGCTGGCACAGATTTAGTAGATTTCCGTGGTCCTTTCCTAAGAGAAAGGCGGGAAGGAGGGTGTGGTTTGTTGCAGAGACATCTCCCTGCGCCTGGGAAGACAGGACAGGCCTTTCCCCTTGAGCTCCTCTGATCGTCTCCACTGTCATAAGCAGGTGAGTGCACGTGGCTTCTTCCCAATCGTGGTGCAAAATGTAGAATTTCTCGCAAAGAAATTTGACTTTAATGAGAGGGTAGATCATGGGAGAGAATAATTAGACAGTATACACATGCCAGGTTAATTTTAAATCAAAGCTTTTAGGTCAAGTTATCTTAGTTACTCCATTAACTGTTTTCAGCTAGCGGTTTCAATAATTGTATTATCAGAATGCCTGGCAGTGTAATTGCTTTCTGCAGCCTGCTTATTGTGACCTCAGAGTCTGTGCCTGGGCTGGTGTTAGTGTGTGAGGGTGTGTGTATGTGTGTGTGAGAGAGAATATGAGATGTGTGCACACATACTGGGGGGAGGGGGCTTCCTCCTGTTTTTTCCTACAGTAGTACCTTTTGTTTACTTATTATGTATAATAATTTGTATATTCTAATCCCAAACTAATTTATCCCTCCCTCCTTTCCCCTTTGCTCACCTTGAGTTTGTTCTCTGTGTCTATGGGTTTGTTTCTTTTTGTGTAAATAAATTTGTTGTGTCATATTTTAGATTCTATATGTAAGTCATACCATATGGCATTTGTCTTTCTCTGTCTGACGTACTTCACTTAGTATAATAATCTCTAGGTCCACCTATTGCTGCAAATGGTGTTACTTTGTTCTTTTTTCATGGCTGAGTAATATTCCATATTAGTTGTATACCGTATCTTCTTTACCCATTCATCTGTCAATGGATATTTAGGTTGCTTCCATGTCTTGGCTACTGTAACTAGTGCTGGTATGAACACTGGGGTACACTTCGAATGAGAGTTTTCCCTGGATATATGCCCAGGAGTATCACTGCTGGATCCCATGGCAACTCTATTTTTAGTTTTTCGCGGCACCTCCATTCTGTTCTCCATAGTGACTGACTGATTTAGAGCCAGCTCATGTGATTTCAAGGGATGCTGATTGATTTAAAGCTGACTCACTGACTTAAAGTAGTGGGATGGGCAAGGGAGGGGCAAGCAAGTGACCTGGGAGGCTTTGAGAGAGAAATGCCCCCCTCTGCGGGTCACTTCTTTGTGCTTGGAGGGAGACGAGGAAGCAATCAGGCAGCCGGTCGCCCAGGGCTGGGGAGGGAGGGAGGGGGAAGGGCTGAGAGCGGGCCTTGGAGCAGATGGCCACTGGAGGGCGCCAGAGCACGGCAGTGCCCACCCGCAGCTCTGGGGCTGGCCCTCCAGGCTGGGAAAGGAGCTGCAGCCGGGGCGGGTGGAATCCCAGGGATGTGCTCAGAGAGGAGGGGTTGGGTACCGGAAGCTTCTACCCCGGCCCAAACTGCCTCGCTCACAGAGGGCCCAGAGGTCTACCTTCAGCCCCCGATGGAGACACTTCGAGCTTGGCGCAGTGGTTGGGCAGCCTGAGAGGAAACCAGCGGTGGGACTGCCCTTTGTTTCCCCGCAGGCGGGGCTCAGCCCAGAAATTCTGGGCTTGCAGTTTCTAAGCTAGAGGCCTGCGTGCGTGTTGGCATCTGGAAAACGCGGCTGTGGTCGTGAACATGGAGCAGGCAAAAGCGATGGTGTTCTGTGGGCAAACTGTGCCTTCTCTCGAGTTCTCCCCACACGTTCTTCTTCCCTTCCCATCTGAGCCTCTTCCTCTCCCCTCCCCCCGCCCCTTTCTAGGGGGCTCTGACCTAAAGCCAGGTCATGTGACTTAAGGGTGTATGACTGATTTAAAGCCAGATCATGTGACTTTAAAGGTATGACTCCGTTTTCTTTCACTTTTTAAAAGAAACTGGGCCATTTTCATGGGCCCCTAAAAGTATGGAGGCCCCTGCACTGTGCCTGCGATGAGTCAACCCAGCGTTTCCGTTTCTGTGGTGCTTCTCCCCAGAGCTCTTCATCACTTCCCCGCCCCCAGCTGCGTGAGAGTGGAAGGTGCTCAGGGCTCCTCAGGTCCAGCCTGACAAGTAGGAAAATCGAAGCAGAGGAAACGACCGTCTGAGGCCACCCCTTGACAATGACAATGACTAAGCCAGCCTCTGACTGCCGGGTCCCAAACCAACACAAAGGAGAGAACTAGTTTTCGTGTTTGGGGGAAAAAAAAAAAAGATATGCATCATGCATTCCTTCGTTTATTCCAGCTCCAGCCACGTGCCAGGCACCATGCTGCTGCTTGGGGCACACAGAGTGGAGCTGGCAGGAGGGACCCCAGGAACCCATGCCTGTCTCATGACAGTCCTGACCAGCGACACAGACCAAAAGTGCCCTGTGCTACAAACACAGGCAGCGGAGCAACAAAACCCAGCATGGGAGGAGGAAGAGGCTTCCGTCATTTATTTGGAGACCTGAGAAAGAAGCAATGTCTCAATTGACCCAAAAATTATTTAAGGGGAAAAAAAGGAATAGAAGTGAGATTGGTGCTACAAAACCACATAATCAGGATCTGATGGTACTAACCAAAGATTGACAAGTATCTCTGGAAAAGAAGAGGGAGCCATGTGTGTGTGTGTGACGTTACTTTAGTGGGAAAGGATAGCTAATTTGAGGTATGATAAAACCACAACTGGCTCTCTACCTGAAAAAAAGTCTGTACTTGGACCCTCACCTCCCACCAGTCACAAAAATCAGTTCCAGATGGATTAAGGCCTAATGAGTTGAACAATACATAGTAACCCTAACAGAAGTGGAAATAGAAAACCATATGCCCTGAACAAGGGTAGCAGAGACTCAACCGGGACAGGAAACTCAGAGACTGTAATAAAAAGTGAAGCACATATTTGACTACATTATTTTTATACGTGTGTCCAAAGATACCATAAACAAAATGAAAAGAGGATGGATTTGGGGGAATTCCAAAATTTCCCGTTGCAATGCAGATGGCAGATAAAATGCCTGCGGGCTTCCCTGGGTGGCTGAGTGGTAAGGAGTCTGCCTGCCAACCCAGGGAGACCCGGGTTTGATCCCCGATTCCTGGGAAGGTCCGGCATGCCGTGGGGCAACTAAGCCCATGTGCTGCAACTACTGAGCTTGTGCTCTAGAGCCGGGGGGCCCCAACTACTGAGCGCACGTGCTGCAACCACTGAAACCTGCGCTCCCTAGAGCCCGGACTCTGTAACAAGAGAAGCCCCTGCAATGAGAAGCCCATGGGCCGCAACTAGAGAGAAGACCCAGCACAGACAAATAAATTATTTAAAAAATAAAATGCCTGTGACAGGTCAAGAGCGTCTCTAAATTGATTTTTTTTTTTTTAAGACAAAGAACCTTCCCAGCAGTTCACAGTGCAGCAGGAATTATCAGCCTCAGCACTGTAGACACTTTGGGTCTCACAGCCCCTTGCTGTGGGCACTTTATAAGATACATAGCAGCATCCCCCGTGCCTACCCACTAGATGCCCCCCTCACCCCTCCCCAACTCACGAGTTGTGATAACCAAAAATTCTGCAGACGTTGCCACATGTCCCTGGGGAGAGAGAGAAAAACTGTTCAGTTGAGAAGCTCTGCAGCAGAGCGGATCCACTAATAAACATGTGGCAGGATGCCTCAGTAGTCAGGGATAGGCAGAGAGCAGAATGAGATGTCATTTTAATGATAACACACCTATACCTAGCATGAATGCAAGGAAAAGGATGTGTGGAGGATAGCAGTAGGACTTTAGAGCCTCCAAGGGAGATCAGTCTGATAATGCAGAAGAGAGACACAAAAAGTTACTTCCCTGATGGTCCAGTGGTTAAGAATCTGCCTCGCAATGCAAGGAACACAGGTTTGATCCCTGGTCTGGGAAAATCAAACATGCCATGGAGCCACTAAGCCCATGCTCCACAACCACTGAGCCAATGCTCTTGAGCCCAAGAGCAGCAACTACTGAGTCCACGTGATGCAGCTCCTAAAGCCCATGAGCCCTGGAGCACATGCTCTGCAACAAGAGAAGCCATTGCAATAGAAAGCGTGTGTACTGCAACCAAGAGTAGCCCCGCTCACCACAACTAGAGAAAGCCTGTGTGCGGCAGTGAAGACCCACCACAGCCAAAAAATAAAATAATTTTTAAAAAGCGGTATGGTGTAAAGCTCAGAGGCTGCCTGCCGGTGTCATGCAGGTGTCGGGGCAGGCCTGCACAGGCAGCCAGGACTGCCAGGAACTCTAGGGACCAACTGCCAATTGCATTTTGAATGTGGCTCCCTATTCTGTGATATTTGAGACCAACAGCCCCCCAAATTCAAAACTACAATACCTAAGTCAGAGGGGTCTGTTTTCCTGTGTTTGGCTGGAGGGTGGGGACGAATTCCACTCCTTTCTGGCTGTTCTGCCTCCATGAAAACACAAAAACTATGCTGAGAGGGAAACCCCTGAATTTTGCAGGCATTATCAACCTCAGATGTCCTCTCAGGTCCAGAGAGACAGGCAGGAATTTCCCTCGCGGTCTCTGAAGGACCTAAGGTCACACACAACCCCCAGTAGCACTGAAACTTTGAAGCCTGTCGTCTTCCTGGAATGTAGTTTGTTTTTTCTTTCATTTCCACATGCTGACTCCTACCCTCACCTTTCATTCTCTTACAGTCAGCACCTCCAGTCCAGTGATAAGTAAAAGGGACTTTTTTTAGTCTACAAATACTAAGTTGCTGGAGAGGCCGTGGAGAAAAGGGAACCATCCTACACTGTTGGTGAGAATGTACACTGGCGAAGCCACTGTGGAAGACAGTATGGAGGTTCCTCAAAAAACTAAAAATAGAATTGCCATATGATCCAGCAATCCCACTCCTGGGTACACACCCAGACAAAACTCTAATTCAAAAATATACGTGTACCGCTATGTTCACAGAAGCATTATTTACAACAGCCAAGACACGGAAGCCACAGTATGTATGTATATAAACTGAATGTTAAATGTTCCCCAGCCGTTAAAAAGTATGAAATAATACCATTTGCAGCAACATGGATGAACCTAGAGATGATCATACTAAGTGCAGCGTGAAAGACAAATACCATATATCATGTACGTGTGGAACCTAAAATATGCCACAAATGAGCCTACCTTCAAAATGAAACAGAGTCACAGACACAGAGAACAGACTTGTGGTTGCCGAGAGGGAGGGGCTTTTGAGGAGGGAAGGATTAGGAGGTTGATATTAGCAATAGATGCAAACTATGATATATAGATGGATAAATAACAAAGTCCTACTGTACAGCACTGATAACTGTATTGAACATCCTGCAATAAGCTATAATGGAAAAGAATATGAAAAAGAACATATATAACTGAGTCATGTTGTATACAGCAGACATTAAACACAACATTGGAAATCAACGACAACAAAAAGAATTTTAAAGGGACTTTTCTGTTCCTCACGTGTTCAAAGAATATTAGGTGAAACGGTTTTTCCTATAGGACTTGTGCCCCAGGAATGGCTCAGGTTCTAAGCACAGGGTCAGCCAGCAGAATCTGCATCAAGCCCTGAGGTGGGGAAGGGGCGGAGGGCGGGCGGCCCTGTGGCTGCTGTGGTTCAGCCATCAGGCGCTCTCCTGCACTGTACGCGGAGTCGCTGGTTGTCCCTCAGGAAGCTCCAGGGGCTGCGGCTGCTGGGCCCTAGCCAGCACTCCTAGGCCCTCCATCCCCAAACCCCGAACTTGACCCCCAAAACTGGAAAGCCTGATGGGATGGAATCTCGAATAGTGCCAGATGCTGTGTGCTGGGGTTCCAGTTGAGCAGGTCCATGGAATGCTCTAGTAATTGGTATCCTCCTGGGAAATGAAAGAGCGGGAGCAGCTTCCACTCCCACAGGGTCGGCTTGGGGGAGGCAGGGGGCTGGCCCCTGTGGGAGCCGAGTCCCAGAGTGCCCGAGGGCTCACTGGCTGGGAGGCACAGGTCTTGCTCGCACCCCTTTCGCGGATGGGCAGCACTCCTCGAGGGGCAGAGGTTGTATTCTGCAAGACCTGAAGGGCCAAGGGAACCCCTGGTCCTGGTCTCACAGCAGCAACAGACCAAGTTCATGTTCATCTCTGTAGATGCAGAGGTGGGGAGCCTCCCAGGCTGTCCACCCAGACCAGGCGCTTCTTCCCTTAAGGGTGAGTGGCCTTTTCACCTCCGACCCCGCCACGGCCTCCCCTTTGGCCCGAATGCCACTGTTAGAGAGGCTGTAATGCTCTTCTGGCCTAGACCCAGGTACCTAGTGGATCCCAACTGCCACCGCTTCACAGCCCCCAGCTGCTCCAGGTGTAGTGCCCACCTGCCCTTCATTCATGTGTACCTGCTTCAGCTCCCTCTGCCTTGAGGGGAAGCGAGGGAGAGAGTAACCACTAAAGCAAACCAGTACACGTGGAAGAAAAGGAGGCAAGAAGCCTTAATAACCTGCCCCAAAGCCAACGGTGGACTTCCGTGGCAGTCCAGTGGTTAAGATTCCACACTTCCAATGAGGGGTTGCAGGATTGATCCTTGTTTGGGGAACTAAGATCCCACATGCCTTGAAGCCAAATAAATTAATTTTTTTAAAGAAAATCCTTAAAAAAAAAAAAAAAAAGCCAAGGTGTAGACGCTATTGGCTTAGCATTGATAAATCATAAGCACCTAGAAACCAGTAAGAACAAGACCAGAGACTGTTGGGGGCCAGTGTGAGGAACTCCACCCATGGCAAAGGTCA